>LJPK01002855.1:0-78443 GCA_001430945.1 Amauroascus niger
GTTTCAGTTGCAGCTGTGGTGGTGGTGGTATCGGTCTCACAGTCGGTTGTAGTGGCAGTTGGTGAGATAGTCTCAGTATCAGTCTCACAGTCAGTTGTTTCAGTTGCAGCTGTGGTGGTGGTGGTATCGGTCTCACAGTCGGTTGTAGTGGCAGTTGGTGAGATAGTCTCAGTATCAGTCTCACAGTCAGTTGTTTCAGTTGCAGCTGTGGTGGTGGTGGTATCGGTCTCACAGTCGGTTGTAGTGGCAGTTGGTGAGATAGTCTCAGTATCAGTCTCACAGTCAGTTGTTTCAGTTGCAGCTGTGGTGGTGGTGGTATCGGTCTCACAGTCGGTTGTAGTGGCAGTTGGTGAGATAGTCTCAGTATCAGTCTCACAGTCAGTTGTTTCAGTTGCAGCTGTGGTGGTGGTGGTATCGGTCTCACAGTCGGTTGTAGTGGCAGTTGGTGAGATAGTCTCAGTATCAGTCTCACAGTCAGTTGTTTCAGTTGCAGCTGTGGTGGTAGTGGCGGTAGCGGTACCAGTCTCGGTATCAGTTTCACAATCCGTTGTTGTTGTGGCAGTTGTTTCTGTTTCGCAATCAGTTGTTGTTTCTGTCATTGCCGCAGACGTGGTCGTCGTAGATTCGCATGTTGGAGGTCCAAGGAGATAGATGGCATCAATATCGATATTGATACCGGGATTTGTCGAGCAAGACCCCTCGACTGTGAGGACCTTAACAGCAGACCCTGGTTTCCAGGAAATCGTCTCGAGGGTCCAATCGGTATTTTTCTGGAATAGGCCAAGATGCAGCTCTCCGCCCCCAAGGTAACTATTGCCTGCATAAACCGAAATGGTACAAGAATACGGAAGGATTCCGGAAATGGCGCGAGAGATGCGCCAATTCAAGGAGAGATCATTGTTGGCGGTTGTATCGAGGCCAGTCAGAGTTTGCTGCAACTTGGTTTTCGGGTGTAAAAGAGTAGACACCTGGCGACTGAATATTGATGTCAGTTTTAAGCCAGACCCAAAGGCTTCAGACACGTGCAACTCACAGGAATTTCTGTCCATCAACTGCATCTCCAGCGACCACGGTCCCGGAAGTCCCGTACCAGGAATCTAGGCCATTCTCGAAAGATGGATTGACCACCATCTGCTTTCTTGGGCATTGGGTAACGGTGGCAACAGCTGAACCCGTAAGGAGAACCAGCGATAAGAGAGACTGCCGCAACATCTCGGCTGGTATGAGGTTCAATCTAAACTTAATCCTAGCAACAGGCACATAAAGTACCACCAGGTATGAATTGAAAAACTAAAAAGAAATATAACGAGTGAATGAGGAACAACAAGAACAATGCATCTAGATGGGGTTTTTGGTTCAGTTTATGTATCCCGAGCCTCAACAAAGTGCCCGCATAGTTCACATGCCCAAGACATTTTTGGAGCGAAAGAGCTAGTAGACCGCATGATGAAGTGAGCACAAATCTCGTTAAGTCTCTCCAAAAGCAGTTAAAACGCCTCAGGAGGAAGCAGGACCGATAAGGCTTTCAGGGGGAAAGCCGTAAAAGTGGATGGTCCGGCCATGTGGCGCTGGGGATGATTGGCGGAAGATGTTTAGCATTTCAATAGTTTCGGTTGGCATGTCTTGGAAAAAGCAATTTGTTTCCGGTGAAGAGCATGCGTGGTTTAGTCAGGGCCAGCAGTTTTCCTTGCGCCTTTTCCGTCCTTTTTTTCTCTTTGACGGAGAACTGACGGAAATGCAAATAAAATATGGAGACTGCGCCTGGGCTGCATGTCTCTTTGCAGAGGATAGCTTTTCCCCGACTCCCAGGAAGATTAAAAGTTGCTGTTCCTGCAGCCTCCCCTGCGGCAGCGGCTGAACTTAGCCTTAAACTCAATTGGATTGTTTGTGCCCAAAACACCCTGTCTGGGCACGGACTATATTAGAAGGCTTGGCCAAATAGTATGGAGAAGCAGGCCGTTGTCTCTGATTTTCTTGCCAACGCTATCATGCCCACTCTAGGGCCCGTCCCAGGGCCGGAAATTGACAACGAGGCCCAGCCTAAGAATGAACGGAGTGCTGGAATGGAGATCCGATTGGACTGGCACTTTGGAGGCGAATCATCAACCTGTTAACGTCACAAAGAGGGATTCTGAGGGCACTTCGCATCGTACGAATTTCGACCAGAAGACTTTTTACAGTCGTTTTGATTTTGTCTTTCAGGTTTCCGTACCTTCGCCTTCGACTGGCAAAGATTGTCTTAAAACATCCACCCTTTGTTCCACTATGCGCATCTCCATAATCACGTTCGCAAGAGTAGAGGCCGGCCCTTCAATGGCTGACACAAACGAGTTTTGTGCTTCTCGGAGGGCGTTAGGAACAAGAACGCCAAACCAGTGTAACGGATTTGGTGAAGCAAATTTGTTTGCAGATTCCGTCTGTTCTGTTGGTCTTGAGTCTCCCTCTCCACTGACTCCATCTTTGGGAACCTGACCCGCATCATGTATTCCGGTCGTAACGTCACCGCCGTGGAAACTCGGTTTCGGTTGCGCAAATGTGAAATGAATGGGAATGGTGGGTAGTGGGGACTCCTCTGAGAACTTTGTATTGAACGGTGCGTTTTCAGAAGCGCAAATGATTCTGGAAGAGTAGTTGAAGATGTATTAGACTGGTGCTATGTCTTTCTTTCGTGTTCATCCGTTGGGAACATGGCAGAACAGGTTCTTTCCCCCCCAAATATCTGCAGAGGCGGAGCAAGAACAGCCCGTTGACACATACATCTTCCTGATTGCTTTCATCCGCTCATCATAGTAGTCCTCGCCGTACCGACGGCCAGGTGGGCATGATTGATTTGCGCGCGTAATGGAAAAGAAGCCCTGATAATATGGATATTATTTTCATTAGTGTCGGTTCAGACGAACTGTTGCTGCAGTAAGACTAAGTAGGAAAAACGCAAGAACTTACAGCCGATAGACATTTCCCAAGTTCAAGCTGAAGTTTCTGGTGTTCATCAAAGAGGTAGAGATACCGCTCAAGGAGATCGTCGATCGCTTGGAGGGGGTCTGGTGTCTCGGAGGCAGCTGACACCGTCGGCGAACCTGGCGGTGAAGGGAGGCATTCGCTCATTGCCAGGAACGATGTCTAGTAATTTGATATTGGGGGAACTCGAGCGATTGACAAGAATTGTGCTTAAGCCTTTTAGTAAAGGAGAAGAAGGTGAGGATGATGAGGATGAGGATGAGGAGGGATGGAGGTGCGTTGACAGTGGGATGAAAGGTTTGTTGCAGAGATCCCAGAAAAGGTAACCAACTAGTTATTAAGGAGAAATCAAGATAAGTTAACTATTATAACACGGGAGAAGGCAAAAGGAAACCAAACGGACAGTCTTTCACTTCCCTTTTCTCTTCATATCGAATCTCCCACAATCGCCTTCCCATTTTCCACTCCCAACGGGCACTCGTCATCCCGCCTCCCACTGTTTGGCTAGTTAAATAGTCGGCTCTTCCGCGCTTCTCCGCCGAATAATCCGTGCTGCCTGGAAGCCTGCATATCTTATCTCCGGCTGAAAAGAGAAAACGAGCGACCGCCAAACAACCTCCAGCTCTCTACGCAACTCTACGGAATTTCCATGTGCCACCCCGGATATCGTTGCTACAACAAATTTTCCAGAAGATAGCATTCCTAGATTGCTCTCTCTTCGCTCCCTGGGACGAACGCATTTTTACGGGCACCCGTCGCATGCCACCCGCACATTCGATATTCACCCCGTCGGACTTTTATAGCCCACCTGCTCTTTGAAGAGACCCGTGCTCCCTTTTTTCTTCTTTTTTATCATTATGTCGGTCGCTAGGTTGCACCGGGATTCGGCTTTCCAGGCCCGCTCACTGGTATGCTTTTACGTCAATATTCCATCGCAGCTACCGCCCCCAAGGTCGTGCGCACCGGTGAGTTTAGGTGCTAATCATAACTCCATTTGCAATGTCTACAGTTCCGATCCTTACTCCGCCAATCCAAACAATTTTCCAATTACAACTTCCGGGAATATGCGTTGAGACGGACGCGGGATGCCTTCAGAGAACATCAAGATGAGACGGGAGACAGGAAGATCCAAGAATTCCTCCAGAAGGGCATACATGATTTGCGAATGATGAAGGTTAGCATACACACTATTCTTCTCCCTCCCACTTGTTATGGATGATGAGATATTTCGGGACAGCCCAGAGATCGGGCACGGGTGCACTTGATGTGGACTGTGATGCTAATATCTTTTCATATAGAGGCAAACGGTTATCAGCCAGTTCTACCAGCTGGACCGGCTAATCGTGGAGGGACAAGAGTCGGTGCGTTTAGCGTCTCATTTTCAAAGTTCGACTTTCCCTCAACTGTGGACGAGTTCTGACAGGGTAATTTAGGGAAAGGAAACAGGCTCTGAAGGAGGAATAGTGCGTCAGAAGGACTCAGCGTAAGAGGCTAAATACATCTATCATTCCAAAGAAATCTTTCGGCTGATAGTTCTCTAGGGCGAGTTGAGACCGGGATATGTCCGATTACGGGATTGATGAGAAAAGTCGCGGTCTTTCTTTGATCACGGACAAGTGCATGGATGATTTGTTGAAAGCCTCTCAAAACCCCATTCTAATGCCATTGCTGTAGAATAGATTTTTCCCCATTTCCGCGCTCTGTATTTTACTTTTGTCGGGTTAACTAGTTACATGCTATATCATTCTCACTTTCTGACATGGAAGGAAGAAGCTCGATCAACATCAGTTCCATGGAATGCAGACACGGCATACACTCAGGCTGAAAAGGAGAACAGAAATATCCCTCTTGAGTAATTATTTAGCTGGTTTTCTTTTTTTTTGCAAGGAATCTCACCTGGCTCTCACTTCCCAGAGAGTACATCACGTGACGTGAGAGGTTGAACGCGATCGCAACTCCGTTGCTGCAAAGCTGATCCAAGACTGATCATGGTGACAATCCTTTCAATACTGTGATAGACTGACTAAAATCTTTAATCCGTGTGACACCATCAAGACAGATAAAATAGTTACAGGGACATTGGGTGGCAGAGCGCAAGGTGGCCTTTCCAACAGGGCAATTAGAAGCGGCTGCTGAAAAAGAACAATGGCGCCTGTAAGTTTCCATGTGTTGTTTTAGTTTCTTTGAATTGCCAATGTGACACCTTTATCACCAATACCATTGCTTGTTCCATTCGTCTGACTGAACTTGCCTGCACCTCATTCTTAGTACCGCTCGTCGCGCACCCGTTCCCAAGCCCTTGCAGAAAGCGCGCCCAACCGAACCAGGGCAGGCCAGATTGACCACGATGTCTTCGAGGGCCTGCCTGTGCGCCGCTGGTCCCGCCAGCAGGCGACCTTTTCTCAAACTCCAAAGCCCGAAGAGTTGGAGGCTGCCACCATCGGTCCACAAACGATACCGGAACTGCCCATGCCGAAAGATAGCAACCTTTTAACACCACTGAGTCGATCACTGCTACGTGCTGCGCGCGCCGGGTGTACATATATCAAGCCTGTTCATAAAGATCCAGTAAACGTGGGAGAGAAGGAAGTGAAAGGAGAGGAGTCGGCTAGTGCTGGCCCATCGACCTGTGAGCGAACGTTTACGGCAGTAAAATGGTCGGCTATACCGCGCGCTCTCGAACCACCAGAGGTAGAATTTCTGGCGAAGAGACGCATTGGCTTGTCTTCTTTGTATGGAGGCGCGGCAGCCGCGAATAGTGGCCCGGGGCCTGGGCTCTCAACCGCTGGGAACCAGGCACCAATGAGGAAGACGAAGTTCAAAAAGATTGACACCACTACTGGGAACGTATCCATCTACGAAGCATGGGTACCGGAGGGCCATAAAGTGGAGGGAGAAATTGCAGATGAAGCCGAGATAACCACTGAAAACCCCGTTGCGACCATCGTCTCTGCGTCACCGGCACCAGGGACTGTAGTTGAGGGAGTTGGCGTGGTTGACAAAGAAGGAGTTGTTGTCGCAGAACCTGAAGGCAGTATGGTCGCCGTCGTTCGAAGAAGACACCCTCCCCCAAAACGAAAATCTAAAGCGGTTGGCAGAGGAAGAAAGAAGAAAGTCATGTTTACACATGATGATATTGCTCAATCACAAGCCCCTGGTAATGAAAGCGCAGGACGGGAAACGTCAGGACGGGCCCCAGAGCCTTCTAGGCAACGCCCGGACCAAGAAGGCAAGCATGCAGGTGGTGATGATGAAGATGATGAAGATGATGACGGCGATGGAAGCGAAGACGAAGAAGACTACGGTGATGATTCTAAATCAGAGATAAAATCAGAAGCTGCGCCGAGACCTACCATTACAGCAGAAAGTGAGAAGACACAAACTACTGCAAATCCAATTCCACAACGGAATGCAGCCGAGAATCCAACGCGCACCAAACCGGAATCACCAGACCTCCCCCTTTCAAATATTGTTGCTGAATCTACGAAAACGACAATCTCAAATGAGACTGAACAAGCACGTTCAACAGAAAATAATAAGCCGGAACCGTCTACCTTAGTTTCGGCAGCGGAGCTAGGCCCTAGCGCGCAGCCAGCAATTCAAACGATGGAACAGGGCGCTATCGACCAGCAGAAACTTGCACCAAACCCCGACCAACCGCCTCAGCCATCAGAAGAAGCCATTCTCCTAGAAAAAACCGTTAATATAGCACCGTCAATCAACCCCAACAACGCACCTCCACCTCTCACCACACCGTCCGAAGAGCAAATCAAGTCAGAAATCAACCCAACAGCCGAGCCCGTACAGAAACCAGCTTCACCTGTTCCATCGGAAACCAAGACTGGACCCGTGCGCTTCGAAGATGGCGAGGTTGACCTTCTTGGTAGCTTGGAGGCTAGCCTGAACAACCCAACCCAGATGTCTGGGGACCTAACAACAGATAAGCAGCCAGACCAACAGAATGAAAAGCGTGACACTACAAAGGACGAAGGGGCCGATGTGACAATGTCGGGCTAGATGTCTTGGGCAGTTTTGGTTGATTGCTAGCTAGAGCATGTCCTTTCTTCGTCCAATATTTTGGTTGCATCGCTGCTTGGAATTATGGAAGTTTGTAAGATACTAACAGGAAAGCATCGATTTTTGTTCCAACGCTCGTTTTTATTTGCAGTGGGGACTGTGAAAGCTTGATAGGTAAATATACACGGCGTGGTAGTAGGTTCGTCTTTGGTTTTTTGGAGTAGTGTTGGCCACTCCGTTTCTAGCAGATGCGTTGCTCTTGATAAGGACTTTGGGATTCAACCTTTGTCATAGTGCTCATTCAAATTATATATGAAAGGATATAAATAAAAAAACGACCAACAGAATGTTTCTGGAAAAATCCAATGGAGAATTCAAGGACAAGCGTAAAACAATATATCGTTATTGACGATTCCACTGCTCAGGAACTTTCAATGCGTACTCGCTTATTAAAACCCGTTTCAATGCCAAACTCGTGGGTTCTTCAGGTTGTCATCCTCTGTCGACCACGCTTTGGAGGGATTGCGACATTACCAGAAGCATGCCCTGAATCCGTGCCTCTTCGTCTTCCTCCTTTTCCTTGAAATCCCGAGTTGTTCGTAGCTTCTACCTTTGTGTCTCCAACCCCAAGAAACTCCTTCATTACAGCAGGAGTCTTATCTGAAGTGCGTGCGGTAACAATTGAATTTTCAAGTCTCTGTTTAGAAGGCGTATCGACTTTCCGTCCCTGCTTCTCAGCTCCCTTCGCAGATTTCAATGCTAGTTTCACAGGCATTTTTGCACGCGTGAGCGTAGAGCTGCGTTTCTTCACAGGGATCGGTTTAATGGCCGTTGTATTTCTAGCTTTTCTTCCCGTTTGTTTGACGGTCGTTTTGGATGGGGTTGTTTTGAGGGTCGTTGGAGCATCCGATATTTTTTTGATTCCAGGTTTCATCGTTCTGGATCTCGGTTTTCTAGGCTTCTTATTTAGCCGAGAGGCCGACTCGTCAAGGACGCTGTCAACTTTGCGTTTAGAGCTGTTAGCTGTAGACATGCATTTCTTGTCCTTGTTTTTCGCTGAATCCTTGAGTCTTGGCCCCAAAACTCCACGGCATGCTGCTGCTCCGCATCGACATTCCTGAACATTCTTCTGGGAATACGGACTGTACATCAATTAGCTCAGAATCAGCAAAAGCCCAAACTAGCACATACTCAAAGTTATAGTCATAAGTAAGCTCTTCCCCGGTTGTGATCCCCATTTCGCCTGCGAAAAGTGCCATGCGCGGTTTCCCAGCAACAGTCCATTTCTCCATTCTGCAGTTAGGCTCGCAGGAATGGTTGATGAAGCGGGCAATAGAACCTCGCGTGGCATCAATGACCATGTTCTGGTCGAAGTACATGAGATAGTAACACTATTCAGCGGATTGTCAGATTTCTCGCTCACATGGTAGGATCGGAGGAGACACATACATCATTTTTCTTATAAACGGTCCTCATTCTCCGCTCACACTCCTCTTGCGTGAGGATTTCCCCCGTATATTCGACGATGATCTGGTTTGGATTGAAAGAGCGATTGCTACGGACACCGTAGCCCCGGTCTTCTGTTTTGATGACTTCGACGCCAATATTGAATTTTCCCCTCGCCTTTGAGCGCCTACGCAGCTCACTGAATGGGCGGTTGCGACACAATTCTGGACCTAGTTTGCAGTTTGTATCATCACATTCATAAAACATATATCGATTCTGACAGTTTTCATCACACCCTATTTGTGGAGTGCAAGCACACGTCGAATGTTCTTTGATCTTTGTAGCTTTCCATATAGACGTTGCGTCACCTACAAATACATCTATAATTGTGTTAACTTTTAGTAATATCTGCTGAACGGAAGGTGCGCACATACTTTTATTAGCCTTTCGCCATTCGTTTGGTTTGGGTTGCCCATGTGGCAGAGGCGAGAAGATATCGAACGGTAGTTTGTAACTGCGGCCGTTTTCCACGAGCCTGGCTCCAGCGTACATTGGGAGTGGAAGAACTTGTAGTTGCTGGCCGCACCCCGTATTTGAATCTCCTTTGCGTTTCCTTGACTTCGGAGCGGACGGGTCGATGTATTCTTGACCAGCATATAGGCCATGCTTAAGCCAGACTTTCTTCTTTTTCCGGATCAAGCTATTTTCCTTTGTGGTGATTTGCTCCTGGCATGGAGCCTCCAGGATGGTCTTATCACCATCGGATACACGCCTTTTCTTAGTCGGTGGCGCTTGCGGAGGAGCGGGAGAAGACACGCTTTTCTGGCTCTCAACCCTAGGCCGTAAGCTAGCTCTTCTATCAGGCGTTTTGATCTGGTCTTTGCTTTTCGATATCGCGTCAAGGGTCCGCTTTCCGAGCGTGAAGGGCGCGGCTTGAGCCGGCTCCTTTGTATTTTCAAGTAAACTTAAGCGTGTTGACCTCCTTACTGGGTCGGTCTTTGTCTTCTTGCTAGATCTTCCTCCCAATTCCTCCCTTTCGGAGATCACATGGTCTTCCGTATTCTCCCCTGGCTGCTCGTCCACGGGTCCACCGGCATCTGCGGAGCCATTGAGTACAGATGTGGGACCCTGATGTGTATCAACGCCATCAACAGGCTTGTCCTCCCTTTGTTTCTCAGCGTCTTCTTCTTGCGCGTTTGCAACAGGGGAGTCTACGCGGTTGGTTCGAACCGCACGTTTTCTAGTCTTTAATCCTTCCTTCTCTGCTAATGTTTCATCAATCGTTTCGTCACGCAAAGCAGTATCGTCCCTCGTACGATCGTTTGTAGCCTCTCGCTCCAAATTCGTTATCGACGAACGCGTCACGCGTCTCGGAACTTTAACCTCTTTCTCTCGATCTTCGCTGCTTTTCTCATGGTCCGTCGCGGTCGATTGCTCAGATACACTCGTGGCAGGAGTAAGGACGGGAATCGTGGCGTCAATGGTTGTTGTGTCGCTATCTGCGGTGGACGACGTAGGGGTTGAAGACGGCGAAGCCCTGAGGTCTCGTGCCATTTTGTAAAAGCCGTGATAAGGTGGAAGAGTACCCTGTTTCACCAGTAGTAGTTGGCACGCTCGCCTGAGTACTTGAAATCCCTCTTGACGCGTGTAAACCGTCAGAACGCGAGGCAGATGCAGGTGATTGGACCTGTGGTGTTACTGGAAGCGCGGTCTGTCACAGCACAACTAGTTATACTGATAACAGTAAGCAATTAGGGAAGACAGCACTAAAAACGAAAAAGCAAGATGTAAATAGTGAAGAGCCACGCACAATTGACCCTGTAACAGCCACACTGGGATTGTAGAATCCAAGATTGTTGGGAGATGGGTAGTTAAGGAGTTTGTCAAGAGAAGAAATGAGGTCAATGCTGGTTCCGTGTTGTGGCACTCCAACCCGCCCCCATTAGTAGTTAACTACACGATGCACCGAAAGGCAGGGATTCTACAGCTGGCCTGACAGCGAGCCTAACCGGGAATGGCTTTCTAATATTACTTCAGTCAAACTCATCTGTAGCTCTGATGTTATCATTGTTCAATCATTTAGACATGGGAAACTATCCAGCGAAAAGATCTACAAATACAGCCAGCTCTTGTCGCAAAGAGGCAGATCCAAACCACAGACACCTTCATAGAACACCTCTCGGTCCTGAGAGTGTTTCCCAACATACAGCACAGGAAGAATCATCAGAACAACCTCCGAACCGTTCTACAAGGCTCACATCAAGGATGAAAGAAAAGCACAGGACACTCGGTCTAGAGCCCTAGACGGAACAAATATAGAAATAGGAAACTCCGAATATTTCGGGATTGGAAGCGCAAGGTCAAGACATTAAGAAAAATCCACAGTGAATATGTGATGTAGCCTGTAGGGTAGAAAGATCCACAAAAGGGGTATAATCGCGAATCGATAACAGGGGGCGTAATCCGAATGAATAAATATTACATAGAACGAATTAAGTCGGTAATACCATATGGGAAACAGCGTCAAGTGGGCTGTCGCGTATTAGGCAAAGAGCGTCTGCCGCTAGGTCCTTCGAATGTAGGCTGTGGTCCTGGTATCGGGTTCATTTCCAGACCTCCAAGTTGTGCTTCAATATCAGGGCGTCGATGCTTGACTTTCTGAGTGGCAAAGCGTTGATCCCCTTCAACGTACGGTTTTTTGAACTCCACATAACTTGGTGGCCGAGGTCTCCCAAGGACAGCAATCCAATTCTTGAGGATGTTTCCTTGAGTGAATGGCCTGTGGCGATCAGCCTTTTGAAACTTATGTGAGTTGAGATATTCCCTCGTCGTCTCACCTCTTCCTGCCAAGAAGAGGTGATAGCCCCAGAGCGCAGCCGGATATGGAAGTGCTAGTGCTCCGTAAATAACCATGGCAAATGGCACCCTCCACTTATTGATCGATTGTCCGAAGCTGATTCCTTCTCGAGATTGGTAGAGTAGAACATGTGTCAAACTCGCACCGAGAAGAAAAAGCGCACAGATTGTTGCAGAGCTGACGAAAGCAAAAAAATAACGGTAGTTACGGCGCCCGACGCAATTATTCAGCCAGACACAGTGGTGATCCAGTGTTTCAATGCAGTTATCGCATGTGCGGCAGTGGTAACATCGAGGGGGCCGCCAAAGGTTGCATGTTCTGCAGTATTTCACGGGCACGTCCATGGCAGCCATGTCGGATGTCGCAAGTTTGACCATAACCCAGTCATTAGTCGGAGGTCCAAGTGTCAATGGGTCGTCGGCGGGATTAGGGGGTGGGAAGACGTGTAGATTTCGAGGGAAGATCTAATGGTTGGAACGTTAGTCATATCAGGAAGACTGATTGGGCTCGTAGGAACGTACCCCGGGATCCACGAATGACGCATGTAAAAACGAAGAAACACAGAGAAAAAGAACGTAAGCGAACAGAATAGGGATAGCCGGCGATACGTTATGCCATAGCCATGGAGCGCTGTAGAGCGGTAGATTAGCTGGCGTGAGCATTAAATTTTGAACAAGGAGAACATACGAGTAACCAAAGAACAGAGCACCGGGTAATATCAAGAATATCCCCGTCGCTATATTCACTGGACGGTCACGAGCATTTTGAAGACGGCCGCCCCCAAAAAAGATCGTGTTTCCGGTAAAGTACTCATAATTTTTCCCAAGATTCCTCGCTGGCGGAGGCTTGACGGGTTTGAGACTGTTCGCAAGCGGGGACGACGCAGCCGACGACAGCCTTTCGTGGTCCCTCGAATCAGGACGCTCTGGATGATCGCTTTTATTCGTCTTAAGGAAACCAGATCGGAACGAAAGGGGCGACCTCTGTGGAGGATCATGCGGCACACCTTGCTTGTAATTGCTGCCTAGGTTCAGATGAGTGGGAGCCGTCCCCCGAGATCGATCGTGCAAGAGTCTGACACTATCTCCTCCGCTTCTGACAGTCGTATTACCGGTAGGGCTAGCAGTCGACGTTCCTCTGTCGAGAAGCATTGGATCTGTAAATTCCGTTCCTCTCGACGGCGGTGGAAGCTCATAATCCAGCCCACTTAGTCCAGGTAGCACCGTGGAGTTAGATATTAAACTTCGTCGCCCTTGGTTTGCAATCTCACTCTGACCGTCTTCGCTCGAGAACCCCTGCGTAGTTCCGGTTGGAGGACGCCCGCCACGTTGCATCTGCAATCTCTGAGAGCTCATCGGACGAAAGAAGGCATGCGAGGTCAGAGACGGAACGTGTGTCCTGCTTATTCGGTTTCCCCCACTAAGTGGCGGTCCAGTTCCGTGGTTTGATGCTGCCGACAAGGAGTGCCTTGCAAGAGGACCCCGACGGGAGGGAGACCGGTGGGACGGTGCAGGTGGACTGTGAGGTCGTGGATCGCCATCTTCAGACTGTATATCTGTCATATGCGACGAAATATATGACACAGGTCGAGTACTAAGATTGGGCGATAATGGATCGGGGTCGGCAGGGAGTGGTGAATTCAGTGAAGCAGCCATCGTTGCTGATTGAACAGGATACCTTTCGAGAAAGAATTAAATGACACAAACAATATCGGTCATGTTCACACACAGTTTTAAAGAAAGGCGATGTTCATAATCCTCATGGAAAAAATTAGAGACAAAAAGAAAAAAAATGGTGTCAGGAAATATGTATGTGCCCGCAGAGGAGCTTTTGTGACGAAAGGAGCTGTGACTCGAGGCGGGAAAAAGGGCGCTCGGGTAGAAAAAAGAACAAACGAGCGGACGATGGGTTAAAATCCAGCTGTTATATAAGATGAGAGCAGCAATTCTGACCCAGTGGGTAGAGTAAACATCAAGCGGATGGTCATTCCATCGTGTTGCAACGGCAGCGAGCTTGGGCTGACTTCCTCTCGAGGCCTTTCGCTATTCTCCCTTGCAAGTTCCAAGGATGCCCTTTTTTTCCCCTTTTCGGCCCGCCAGACGCCCCCCCCAAGCAACAACAAAATCCTCAACCCCTGCTGACTCAGCCCGGGCTGTGTCACGTGGTCGCTCGGAACATCACGATCCCCATAAACCCACCCACACCCCGTTGATCGAAGCCAAACAAGCCCAAGTGTCCGTCCCAAACCGCGACCCCCAATTGCTACGCTCTTCGCAGTCGTATACCATCACATCGATATGTCGTCCATTGCCGCCAATGTGGCCCGGCGAGCCATCATGAGACAGCCTCTCAAACCCATGCGAGCCCAGCCAGTTCGGCGATACGCCTCCCGAGTGGAAGAAGCTGGACTTGACAAGGGCCCCAAGAGGGACCCCGAGCTCTACGTATGTGTCCTAGATCACTCCGCTTCATAGAGATTATTGCCAGAAAGCTGACTTGTCTTTTCTCTGTCCAGCTCCTTCTCGGTGTCATGGCGGGAGCCTTCGGCCTTGCGGGCTGGTATTTTGGCCGGTCACCCACCACCGTCACATCCGAAAGCAACATCCGCATTGGAGAGAGTGCTATGCCCTGGGAGCTTGATGACGAGCAAGCCGAGGCAAAGGGGAACTTCAAATATCAATACCACCCTCATGGTGACAAGAATCAACCCCTCAAATCTGCTCCAAGCGCTCTGAACGAAGTTGTTGTTCCGCACGTCACATTGCCAAAGGTATGCCAATTCGCTCCTCCTGTAGAGTTCACCAGCCATGCTAATTGTGAGTCGCAGGACTTGCACGAACGATTCAACAAGTATGGAAAGGAATACTAACATGCCACCTGTATTTGTATAATTCGCAGACGGCAGGGAATGGAATGGCTAAGCTTTCTGACGCAATTGCAATCATTGTGTAAATAAAACCATATGTAACTTTTTGGTGCGCCGATCATTGAGTACGATTTTCTTAAGATAATGATTCCCTTCGTTTTGAATGAGTGGTCAATCTGTTGATGGTACAATACATACAAGCAAACATATTTACGGCAGAATTCTTCCCCAAGCCGCGAATCCAAGAACAGCGAGCAACATATTTCAAGTTAAGCATCAATTTACCATCCCAAACAACTGTAAGAGCAGAAAACAGCAAATATTAAAGACCTATCACAATTCATCTGCAATTCTGGTCGCCTCCTTTCCCTCGCTAGCTGGCTTTGGTTTTCCATCCTCGCGTTGAACGGACTTTTCATCACCGGCCACAGATGCAGGCTTATCTCCTGGAATGTTCTTGTCGTCCTTTCCCACAGTTTCAGGGTTCTGTCCTTCGACATCCGGGTGTGGTGGAGCAAGGTTTTGTTCAACATCACGTCCCTGTGCATCTACCACCCTTGTCCGTGTCTCGTATCTGGTTTTGAATGACACATTGCCCGCCTTTGCCAAAGATGAAACCTGTTCCGGGTCCAAAACGTTCCCATCTTGATCACGGTATTCAACGGATTCTTCCTTACCAATAACTTGTTGACCTGAGGGCATCGCGAATTCGGTATTTTTGGCAGGTTCGTTCTCAGCCTCTTTTGGCTGCTCTTGTTGAGCTTGCTGCTGGGGTGGCTGTTGTTGCTTTTGCTGTGGAGGAACTTGTTTCTGCTCAACGGCCTTCGAAGAGGTTGCGGTCACCTTTGGCTGAGATGAGTCGACATCCACAACGTTTGAGTATTGGGCCAACTGACCAGAGATTTAGTACATTATCTTACACCACGTGAGGGAGCCTTCCACTTCGGGGGACTTACGTCTGTGTAGAAAGTATTGCAATCAAAGTCCCACGAGCTCAGCATCTTAACCTTACGGCAAGCATCTTTGGTCCAAGGGTTGCCATAAGCGAGCGGAGAGAACAAGGCAAAGGTTGCAATACTTGCAGCCAAGAATAAAACAAAGAACAAGCTACCGGCGATGGCATTCTTCTTCGAGCCGCAAAGGGTGACGCGGTTCGCGGTAAAATCAAAGATCTGGCAGAATGCAATAATGGCGAAATATAGAGCAGGGAAATAATGATGGAGGAAGAGCTGACGGGCCATTAGGTAGAACGGGAAGTAATGGAAAGCCCAGCCCAGGACCGTCTGACCGATCTCGTAGTCAAAACGTTTAAAGTTAACATTGCGATAATCTCCGAAACCTCGCTGCCATCGAAGTACTGCAAAGCCTTTAAAGACTACGTACGCCACAATTGCTGCAGTAGACGCCCACCAAATAAGGGGGTTTCCGATGAGATAAATTTGACGGTGATTTTTGCCCCAAAAATTGATGCCGCGTAATAAAAGTGGCCAGGAACTGGGCCGAGAATCCCAGGCGTGAGATTCAACCAAACCAGCATTCGTTCTCCACATGACACGCTGAAGTTCCCAGAACTTGGCAAAGAAACCGGGGCGTCTATAATTGACCTTTTCCACGTCCGATCCAAACGTCGGGTGTTCATTATGTTCGACGTACCAAATACTATTGGGCAGCGAGCCACCTTTGGCACAGGTCACTTCCTGTTGCTCAAATCCCCAATCTGGAAGTTTCACTGAGTGCGAGAACAGAACGCAACCGCTCATTACGTGAACAAGCCGAAATTTAGTTTCAATGGTTCGTAGCCGTTTCTTTGCCTCTGTGCCTTTAGATAGAGATTTAACAATCTCAACACGGAACACATCGTTAGCGTCGCCGGGGAAACCGTCGTAACCGTAAGCAGAGACCTCATTTTGCCAATCGGCTTCGGTAACTGGTGGCCTATGGTCGTGGGAATGGAGCCTTCGGTCAGTCGTCACATGATAGAGTTTGATAGAAGCTCCATCCTCAATATAGCTAGCAGTGATATTATCCCATGCTTTTGGACCTAGGACTTGACCGTAAGGACCTAGAGGCTGTGTTTGATTTTCGAGAATCCAGATATTGTTGTCGTCTTTGTGGGGATATAAGGTGATCTGTTGTTGCTTGCTTCCCGTGGGATACATGTGGCTATGGGAATGTAAGTAGCCACCTTGCGTATTGTGGTGTCTAAGCGAGATTCGCGAGCCGAATCCAACGTCAGCAGGCACATCATTCATTCCTTTGGAGTTGAGAGTGGCCTGGAACTCTGAGGACATGAAACCATCGCCTTCTCCAGGATTTACCAAGCAGAGAAAATGAATGGCAAACATTGAAAGGTAGAAAATAGCAGGGACGACGATCAAACAAAATACTCGAGCAAAGAAGTGTTTGAACCAAGTATCCTAGAAAAGCAATTAGTGATTTGAAAGCTTCGATACTCAGTATGAATCCTTACAGCAGTAACCGTCCTAGTATCTCCTAGGAGTACCCAGAGCTGAAGCACAGTCAAGCTGCCAACCCAAGCAATTGTGAATAAGCCCACCCACTTGACGCTAAGGGTAGCACCCAGGAAAACTCCAGTAGCAGTGAGCCAGAACCACCACGAGGATCCGAACGCCTTGGAAGGTCCCTGTTCATGCTGATTCGTGAAACATGTGAATGCAAGGGTCGTCAACGCGGTAAAAAAGACCAACGGAGAGTCAAGAAGGATGAAACGCGATTGCGTAACTAATCCATTTTCTTTACTGTGTGTCAGTCAAGGTGTCATCAAAATGGGTTGTTAGAGGAGGAAACCTACCAAATGTTACCAGAAGCGCTCCGAGTACAGCTGTGATGGTCCGGCAACCAGAAGCCTTCAAAGTGAAAAACATTGTAGGAACAGATAGAACCCCCAGGATTGCCGGTAGCAAGCGCATTGCAACATAAGGAACTCCTGGTTCCAAATAATCCTTGCCGATCTCTTTGAAATCGAAGTCACCGCGAAAGCCACCGAGGTAGCCAGCGAGAGTAATGAGCAGCTTCGCCAACGGAGGGTGAACGTCCATAAAAAACTTTCCTTTGATATATTTCGTTGCGAATCCGCCAAAGCTAAGAAGAGCACAATTGGTGAGCAGAAGGCTCGAAACGTGTGGGGAAGTAAGAAAAAAAAAAAAAAACTCACTGCACTTCATCAAACACGACACTGCTTGGCTGATAGATCCTGAATAACCGCACGATTATCGCAAGCGCCGTTATCACGAGCATTAACTTATAGTCGGACTTGGGCAGATTGAAAATGTCATTGTCCTGAACGCCCTCAGACGTGTAGTCTGGCACTTTTGACGCAGCCTTACGACGGCTCTTGGGCCCGGGAGAGCGACCAGGCGAGCGGCTGCTCCGTCTTGCGGGGGATTTGGCATCCAGCCCGGCCTGAGAGAATTTTGGTGGCATTATGAAAGATTAGAAAGAATTACTGTCGTTAAAGAAAGCAGAAATCATATAGAAACATTTGGTAAAAATGAACCGGGGGGCCCTGAAACACAGAAAGGCAAGTTAACGAGAGTCTGAAGGCAACGAAAAAAGTCACACAAAATATGATTAACAAGAATGAGAGAGGAAAAAGCGAAAGATGATTCACCCCTCCGGACGTGTGAGCTTTGGGGGGGGGGGCCTGAGGGAAATATACTGCTGGTCTCCAGGTGAATTGCGAGGATCGTCGCGCTGGCCTCGACACGAAAGGGGGAAAGCCGACCGAAAGCTCCGATTATGTAAGGCGCCCCAATTCTGCGACACGTGAAATCCCGGAAAACGGAGCCGCAAGCTTATCAACTTTGCCCTTCTGCGCGCCCTGCAAAAGAGTCGAACCAGAAGAGCTGACGGGACGGCCGCAGTATATTGGTTAAATATGGCACTTGCTACGAACGGAACTTCTACCCCTGCCGAGCTCCCAGAAGAGGTCAGCAAACCGCCAGAGGGCATTGTGTTGCCTCCAAAGGACATCAGAAGTGAGTATCGTCTCCCAGCAAAATTCATCGAATGGACGGCGAATTAATGTGCCATTAGCGATCGTTGAGAAAACTGCAGGTTTCGTTGTGCGAAATGGATTTGTTTTCGAAGGTAAAGTCGCTTTCTACTCAAACAGGTCGCGCGTCTGAAACGCCAGCGCTCTAACTGAATACCCGCCAGACCGTGTCCGTGAGAAAGAGAGAAACAATCCAAAGTTCTCCTTCTTGAACCCGGCCGATCCTTACGCCCCATTCTACAGCTGGCGACTTAACGAAATAAAAGCCGGTAGAGGCACAGCAGTGTCCGCCGGGAGGACTGGCGAGCAAGCGGCAGAGCCTGAGGAAGAGAAGCCCAAGGGGCCGGAGGCACCTCCAGAATTTCATTTTTCTGCGCGTATGCCGAACATAAATGCCTTGGATCTTGAGGTAGTCAAGCTGACGGCGCTGTTTGTCGCCAAGAGAGGCAAGTCCTTTATGACAGCGCTATCGCAACGTGAAACGAGAAACTATCAATTTGATTTCCTTCGGCCGCAACACAGTTTATATCAGTTCTTCACGAGACTGGTAGATCAGTATGCAGTACTTCTCGAGATCGATGGTACCGATGGTGGAAAACCAGAGAAAGAGCGCATTGCTGAACTGGAAAACAATGTGAAGAACAAGTATCATATGCTTGAACGGGCGAGTCAACGGGCAGAATGGGTAAAATATCAAGAACAACAGAAACAGAAAAAGGAAGAGGAGGAAGAACAAGAAAAAATAGAATATGCCCAGATTGACTGGCACGATTTTGTGGTTGTCGAAACTGTTTTGTTTACAGAAGCCGATGATCACGCTGAACTCCCACCACCGACTGCGCTGCACGACCTCCAGACAGCATCTCTGGAACAAAAGGCCATGGTTTCCTTAGCGCCAGCAAACAGACGCATAGAAGAAGCTATGCCTACAGAAGATGAAGCAGCAAACTATTACAATGCCTATCCTTCAACATCACACGTCCCCACACCGCAACTACCTGCATATGCCCCCTCACCACCTTCTATCCCAACTCACCGAGCACCGTCTGTCGGCTTTCCCCAGCCACCACTCCTGTCCCCACAAACAGCCCCCCCACTATCGACACCCACTCCGCCGGTGCCCATTGCTACAACAGTCTTCGAACCCGAAGCCCGCGCCGTGCCCACCCCACCCCCTGCCGCCGCTGGTCAGCCGCCTATGCGCATTCGCTCCGACTACGTTCCACGTGCCCAAGCCAAACGGCTCAACACCACCACCGTCCCAACCTCCATCTGTCCCAACTGCAAGCAACAAATCCCAATCGCAGAAATGGAACAACACATGCGCATCGAGCTACTCGATCCGCGCTGGAAAGAGCAGCGCGCAAAGGCAGAAGCCCGCTATGCAACCACCAACCTATCAACTGCGGATGTGGCAAACAATCTCAAGCGTCTGGCTAGCCAGCGAACCGACGTGTTCGATCAGGTGATGACGCAAGACAACCTTCAGTCAGGACAACAAGACGGATCGGCCGTCGATCCTGAAGAAGAAGCTCGAAGGAAGAGAATAGCGATGAGCGGCGGAGCCGATACCTCCGGCATGCCCATACCTATGCCTATGCCAATGCCAATGGCGGCTCCGGCACCGGGTTCTATGCAAGTACCGCCGGGGTATGGCGCCGGGCCGCAGGCTGCACCGCCGGGAATGCAACATATGTTTGGTGGCCCGCCGCCGCCAGGGCAACCAGTCAACATTGAGGAGCAGATTAGGCAAATTCACCAGAAATTCAAGCAATGAAAGGGTGTGTTGGAGGAGATGTGCATGTACTTTATACAAACCTTTTTTTTTCAAACTGGGGTTATACTTTTCTCATATCGTTAATACGGATCTGTTTTTAACCTTCGGTTGCAATGCCAAAGCCGGCAGGGTGTCAATTTGACCAGAGATTTTAAGTATCGATTCTCAGAATTTGCGAAACAGTTATTGATTAAGTATCTATTATATACTGGCTAGAAGGGTGTGTATCTCCCCAGACAGCTCGGAGCATCAAATTCCGAAATACAAATCTCCAGCTCAACCATATTCGAGTATCAGAATGCGTAGCTTTCTCCAGAACGGTCCTAAAACTACATGATATCGTGGTATAGCCCAGACTTTGAGAACGTCAATCCTGTGTTGTAAGTTTCCTGTCACGAGTCATAGCTTCCTCCATACAACGCCAAAGAACAATGGATAAATTTATAACAGCAAGCAGATAGTTTAGAATATATACAACTTTAAATCTCCAAATCATTGCTCATCCTCTTCTTCGGGCCTTAAACGATACATTACACCAGTGCGACCTTAGCAGAAAACAAATGTATGCCAAAAAAATCGGACTCCGTCCCAAACCACAATGAACCCGGAAAAACAAGCAATTAAGTAGAAAAGAAGAGCCTGATATAATGCAATGAAATTAGTCTGAGAAAATGCAAGATTAGTTGAAATCTGCAGAAAACAGGATGACTCGGCGTGCATTGGGCATTTATGAGACAACAAGATCTAAGAATGAGAGCAAACAAGGATAGCGCGTATTCAGATGGTGCTCTTGACACTTGAACGAATTCGAAAGCGAATATCTATACCCTGTAGCCGCCCGAGGAAATATTAAAATACTTATCATTAATTGAAAATAAGCGCGCAGCGCCGGTATGGAATTCGAATGCAATGTGTCCATGGAACTCATGATGGACACCAGCGCGAACATTGTGAGAATGCATAAAGAAATGAACAGAATCAGAGTCGGTAGAGTAGTTCCATATTGATTGAAGCGACGTTTCGAATTAGATAGCCGCAGGTATAGTCACCTTGAGCTTCGGTTCGACTTCTATGGAAACCGGACGAAGGTTTGAGTCGGATATTGACGACGCCGTGATATCACTTGTGCAAAGGAGGGTCCGAGTAGTATTATCCATTGGAACGGAGTCATCCACATCCGATGCGCTAGGGGAGTTTAGACTCAAACTCGCTTCATTTGTATTTTCTGGTTTTCGACCTTCCTCCTCAGGAATGGCGCTTTCTCCAATTGATGCTGGATCTCCTTTGGAGGTAAAAGGGTCATCGCGCGGTCCTCCGGCTTCGGTAGTTTTGTTATCATCTCCCTTTTGTAAAACGTGTCGCTCGACGCCATCAATTGAAACTCTGAAACTTGTCTCCGGGAGAGGAGAATCCAGGTTCGGCAGGGAATCCTTTTCTGAAGCTTCTGTTCTGATGAAAGCAGGGACGACGCCGCCGCCAATTCGTGACCAGAACATACGCTCTCTCAGACGGATTGTTTCTTCCCACGCTTCTTTTTCATCTTCCTCGTCCCCAATGCGGACATGGCCATCAACAATAAGTCGAAGATAACCAATGAAATCGCAACATGACCTCATCTTTTCGAGACAGAGTACGCAAAGCGGATGCTTTTGGGCGGAATCATTGTCGGACGTCCTGAAACGATGTGTACGTGCGTGGTCATCGTCGCTTCTTTTTTCACCACATAGAGCGCACGGTGGGGAATACCTGATGGCGGCGGCTGGCATTGGTTCAATCACCAAGCCTCCATCACATATGCTACTGACAACGGACCGCCTTGTTAACCAAGATATACCCGGTGCAAGATCAAGCCTCAAAGTAGGTTCGATATCTTCGGTCATGACCCTTTTGTAGAATTTGGATTCTTTCAAGGTAGTGTAAGAAGCTGATTGGCGAGGAGACGTAGAACCTCCATTAGGCGAAGAATTGTTTGTAGAGTCTGTAGTTGTGGTTGCAGGAGCGCTAGATCGATGTTGGTGTTGTGGAGAAGTGTGATTTCCAGTGAAGCTTGTGAATCCCATGACATTAAGCCCAGCATAAGAGCCACTGACAGCTCTACTTGGTGGTTTGGAACTCTTAGACTGATGTAGCAATGCACGGAAATCCTCATAAGCTTGAATGTCAGTGCGGCAGACAGATTTTATGAGATGAGAGAAACTTGTTGAATGTGCTGGGGAGATATCTCCTGCACCAGGCGTAGTGGGGGATAAATTCATGGCCATCAGTAAACGGCTTAAGTTTCCTTGCGATTGCGCTGCAGCCGGTGAAGTTGGCGCAGTTGAGGCATCAGTTCGCATGTCACTATCATCCTGGTCGCTGGTGATATGTTGCATCACCAACTTCAACTCTGCCAACTGTTCTTGGTGCGATGCCACTAGTGTCTCGGTATCTTTGATCTGTGCTAGTAATTGTTCATTTCGTTTCTCAACTGCTTCACGCTCTTGCTTTGCTGCAGCAACCATCTGTAATCCATGTTAGTCAGGCTCAATGCACCCATCCTCTGATTCAATGAAGAGGCAACTTACCTTGTTGGCTTCTTCAAACAAAGCAGCTGTCAAATCCGCCAATTCTTGTTCGATCTCCTTCTTTTCCTTCTCGGCAGTTGTTCTTCGACTTTTCTCTTCTTCCAGCTCTTTCCTGAGCTCCATTTTCTCAGACTCAATTTCGTCCATCCTGACGAACATACCACTGGAGATCTCTTCCTGAATTTTCCTATTCTCTCCTTCCAGCTGGGAAACTCTTTCCCGGGATAGTTCCAATTCTTGCCGAGTTGCAGCCAAAGTATCGTCGAGAATCGTCTGGTTGTTGACGGCCTGGATGAGTTTATCGCTCAACGCGGCCACTTCATTGCTGAGATCTGGGTGCCTTGAAGACGACGAAACCGTCCTAGACAGATCTGTGGTGCTCGCAGTCCTGGGATCACGCAGAGTGTTGAACAGGGGGTCGGATTCAAAGGATGGAGATTTGGTTTTTTTCGAGCCGCCCACCATGTCCGATAGGGCATTGGCAGACTTGGCTCGAAACACTGTTTTACTGGCGGTAAGGGACCGAAGTTTTGAAGTGGAACGAGTCGTTTCTCGTTTCTCCGGTCGATCCGACGCAGCGGAAACTGTTCGAATGGAAGCGTGCGACCATCCGTGTACCGACATTAGTCTGTCAAATGGTCAGCATTTCGACGGTTTAAAAAGCTGTGTGAAGCTCGAGAACTTGGGAATGCGGAAGCTTACTCGGCCATGATTGCTATGACAAAGGAATGACTGTAATGCTGCGATCAAAAATATGGTATTGTCTTGAGAAGAAATGAGCGAATGGAGTGAGGTGAGGTGAGCTTCGGCGGTTCGCGGGCTAGCCAATAAGACGAACCATCGTCATAAACCGGCCAAAGAGAAGAGATAAAAAGGGCCGTCCGGTAGCTCTATTGGGACGCTTTCCTCCTTCCTGTTTCTGTTTTTCCCTCCGACAAGAAAACTGAAAAAGGACGGAAAACTGGCGTAGAGGTTTTCTGTCGGAGGGGGGAGAGGAGAGGAGAGAGAGAGACGGGGGGGAGGAGGAGGAGGAGGAGGAGGAGGAGGCAAACAGCAGTTGAACGTCGTTAACTAGTTAAGCGGGAGGAGCGAAAGAGAGAAGAAAAAGCAGGCGGCGGGCTTTCAACCAGGGGTCCCCGATCAGGCAAGGCGTGTGCTTAACTATGACTTCGGTGTGGAGCCGACTCAGGCAAATCCTGCAAACAGTTTCAACTGTGGAGATGGGATGTTTGGTCACACACACCAGAGGCAAACTGATGCCACTGGCAATTAACTATCACTTATATCATAACATACTCTTGAAGGTTTGCTTGCTGTTTGACCAACTCGATGCGACGAAAGAAGCGGGCCAGCTCTTACGATTGTTCATTGTTCAGGATTATTGACGGAAACACCGGTAGAGTCACTCAAAGATTACGGAGTCTTGTGGGAAGGTTACAGAGGAAGACTGCAAGCCCCCCCGACCATGGGTTGAAGTTGGCTGTGGAACCGGGTGTTACTGGCAACCCGCCCTTTGTTTGAAAAGCTCGCTGTGGGTGCGTGGGCGTAAGAAACCAGCCCGCTTATGTAACTAATTTTAGCGGCGCAAACTTGTCGATGAATTGAGATGAGAGGCAAGAGTGTCGAGCTTGCATCGCTAGACAAAGGGGGCACCTTGCATATTATGCATACTACTCCGTACTCCGTACAGGCAATAAAAGCAGTGCTTATCATTAACTAAAGTGATAGTTATGATCGTCAGAGCTGGTTCGTGACAAAAAGGAAGCCTTCTCGAAAAACTGACCCGCCCCGCTAGTCAGCTGGGATTGCGGGGTTCAAAACGTTCAAAAGACCATCGCGCATCGAAGCTAACAGAAATGTCGTCAACTTACCCTAGTCACCTATATTCATTGAATACTACTCTGTCCTCGAGGCAAGCAACCCAAGGGCTTGACTTCGCGTGATCCTCTCCACCGTCCAGGACGAACAATCAAGCCGGAGCAACATAGCCAAAGGAGGCTAATTAGTTACCGATGGCCGACTCGGAGCTCGAAGAGGTACGCTCGGATGCTTAACGCCGACGGCCTTGATATTGAATTCATTTCTTTCTAGATCAGAAGAGCGCGGCTCGCGCAGCTACAGCAACAAGGGGCGGGAGCTGGTGGAGCTGGGGCTGGTAACTCCAACCCAGAAGATCAAAGAAGGTAGGCAGAAGCACAGACCTGCACAACCATTCTATTACGTGTGCTAATGTAGCTGGCTTTTTGGAAAGACAACAAGAAGGTATGCAATAATTTTTTCCCTTGTTTTCGAGTCCTTTGTTTCTCCGGTACTCGGGAAGCGGACTGGATAACACCTTTGTTCGATAACCGCATCTAACACGGTCCGCAGCCGACGCCCGTCAAGCCATTTTGTCCCAGATTCTCCTTCCCGAAGCTGCCGATCGCCTGAACCGCATCCGCTTGGTGAAAGAATCCCGCGCCACCGACATTGAAAGCCGACTGATTATGCTCGCACGGTCCGGACAGCTCCGCGCAAAAGTTACGGAGGATCAACTAAAGGAGCTGCTTAATGCAGTTGCAGAGAATCAAGAAGAGGAGAAAATCATCATCAGCCGTCGAAAAGGTGGATGGGACGATGACGATGATTTACTAGATCTGTGATGGTTACGGGGTCGTCTGGCGCATGTTTCACGTTTGAATACGCTATTCCATACTCGCTTTTTAAAGTTGAGGGCGCTGTTAACTCTGAGTAAAATTTTTTGAATTATGAATGGAGAGGAAAAGGTACCACCGAATATGCAAGATTCGACGGAATACCCAATAACGCTATGCTATGAAACAAATAACCCCAGCCTCAAAAAGCTCATGCTTTCATCGCAACTTCCTTTGCTGCCTTCTCCTGGTCTCTAATTTTCTTCCGTATCTCTCTCAAGTCGGGTGGCTTCTCAATATTCAGCTCCTCTCTCAACTCATTCACATCTCTCTCCAACTGTTCCTCCCAGTAAACATTAATCAGCTCCTTGCTTGCCAAACCACTTCTCACCGCCCACGGTAAATGAATATTCCAAAACCTTCGCTTCTCTTCCGGCTTGAGCCTTATGGCTGCAAACACACTTAATCCGGTCATTGGAAGCAACGTATTCAAAAATTCAAACGCCTTCAACGCAATCTCGCCCTCGACCACGACTGGTAGGCCGGTGACGGCATGGTAGAAATCGTGGCACTCACGGTACCGCTGCATGACATAGGCGCACTCTTCGTCATCGATGTACTGCACACTGCTGCGAGTGTCTGGACTGACGCCCTCCCGGTCAAGCCAGGCGGCATAGGTGTAGCCGACGGTGTTTTGGGGCAAACTGCGGAGGTATGAAAGGGATAGCGTCTGGGAGGTTATACGAGGGCGATCGCGGAGGATTCGACGGCCGGTGGGGTCAGAGAGCATAGCATCGCGGAGACGGTAGATGAAGAATGGTGTGGCGGTTGTTTCGCCGAGGGTTGCTATGAGGTCTATTATTCGTTAGAGGCTTGCTCTCGTGCGTTTTAACTACACAGACTTTAGAACTCTAGAAAGATCATAGTTACCTCCTCGTCTAGGGTTAAGTAGTGATCCTACTGCAGATCCAATTGCAAGAACTCCCCGTTCTATTGAGGTCAAGGGGATGTGGCCAGGATAATTCGGACGAGGGCGATTGAGAAGGGAGAACTCGCGGGTAATAGTTCGCTCAACGCATAAAGTCCGCAAAGCACGTAGGCTAGCTCCTCCGACTCTCGTTGGTGTAGCCATGGCTGGTCTACAGACCACGATACACCAGGTTGGAAAAGAGGTCTTGAGCTCTCTTTAACTACCAAGCGGAAAATGGGACGATCATGGGCATCAAGGCCTGAAAGCACTAGAGTTATTGGTCGTTAGCGGCCGCGGGTTGGTTGGTTAGTTAACTCAATTTTCTGCTGCATAAAGTCCATAAAGTCCGTGGCTCCAAGATAACTTTTTGTTCCTCTTCAATCCAACACTCGTATTGCCGTTGCCACCCAACCAGCTTCCCTCTGGTGTCCCGTCAACTGCGTTTAACTACTAGGAACAATGGCAATTTTGGAATACTTTGCTGACCCATTAAACAGAATCCGTCCTATCCCGCAATAATTTTCTGAGAACTGCACCTGCGGCTACTGCGATGGCCGCTCCGACCTTCCAGTCCGCGGGATCGAATCATGAAAAATTAACCCAATGGGCTAGAGCACAGGGAATACATATCAATGGCATAGCTGCTGTTACATTCCCCGGTCGGGGGATCGGGATAGCTGCGTTGAGAGACATTGATGTACAGAATCACAGACAAACTCGGTTTTGATATGTTTAACGACATGTCGACTTTCATGCTTCAACGGCTAATGCTTATTTGTAGGCTGGAGAAATAATTGTCACTGTTCCAACGTCTGCCCTTTTGTCACTGGACAGTATCCCCCCAGCATTTAAGAACCAGTTCCCGGAAGATACTCCTGTCCAAGGTATCATTGCCGCTTTCCTAACGTGTGATGATGAGGCGCGGTTGAGATACTCTACATGGACCGCAACATGGCCTTACTTTGAGGATTCCATCCCTTTACTTTGGCCGGAGTATCTCATAGGAACATCTGAAGACAAGCTCAAGGCACAAGGGAAAGATGCCAAAGCCTTTTCCTCTTTGCTACCGCCATCCCTATCAAGCCACTGGAGCACGTTTCCCAAGAATAGTCAAACTCCTGATGATTACACTCCTAACGACCAGCACCTCTTCAAGAGCCAGCAAGCCAGGTTTCAAAAGGCATTGAGCCGTGCGAAGCTGATTTATCCAAACATCAACCAGGATGACTTCACTTACTATTGGCTTGCAGCGCACACGCGATGTTTCTTTTACGTAGCAAAAGATGCAGAAGCGCCTGAAGACCGTAACGATGCGATGGCACTATGCCCGTTCGCTGACTTTTTTAATCATTCCAGCGATGATCCCGGCGTACGCTACAGCTTCCCTTGTCCTGTTGAATGTCTTGATGTGTTCTAGAGTTTTGAAAGCCAGTCCATTCTAACTATTCTCTCTGACTATGGCATACAGTGCATAGCTGCCTTCGATGTTGATGGGTACACATTTACAACAACAAAATCCTACGGTATGAACCCAGATGCAGACATCGACACCTGGATCTGATTAAATAGTACAATTCTAGCCAAAGGAGAAGAAATATATGTGTGCTATGGGAACCATACTAGCGATGTTCTCCTAGTTGATTGTAAGTGAGTGGCCTTAAAATACATCGCGTTTATAGCTAACTCCGACTATTTACAATATATAAGACGGTTTTGTACCCGATCAGAATCAATGGGACGCTATATTCTTGGATGACATTGCGCTCCAGGACATCAGTGCCGAGAAGCGACAGTACCTCAGAGAAGATAACTATCTCGGGTAATTTCATTCCAAACAACACAAGCAACGCCTTGGCTATCC
Organism: Amauroascus niger; assembly: GCA_001430945.1. Taxonomy (NCBI): domain Eukaryota; kingdom Fungi; phylum Ascomycota; class Eurotiomycetes; order Onygenales; family Onygenaceae; genus Amauroascus; species Amauroascus niger. Next base: position 27,965 of record LJPK01002855.1, read on the forward strand.
AGAGCACTAACATTGAGATTCCACAAAAGAAATTATCAGATCACACGCTCCGGCCCTTGTTTTCGTACTGAGGTCATTGCTTCGTTGTTGTATATGTCTCCAGAAGACTGGGATAGATATGTCGCGGGCGACGCGCCATCCAGCTTTGACCAAAAGAAGACAAATGAGATTATCTCTGGCTGGATATGCAAATATCGCAACGAGGCTAATTCGGTAATAAAGAAGATAGAGGATACGATCAAGGACGGAGAGTACGGATTGGATGATCGCTTCAGGATACTTAATCTCAGATGGGCGCAGATACTGGAATTATGCAACGCCGCGTTGCATTCGTTCGAGTCATCATAGTCGAGGCGAAAAAACCGACTAGCCAAGTGAACAAGCCAAACCGAGCCCACCGTTTGCGCCAAAAGCCCCGACCGTTGCTCAAAATTTCGCCATGTGCCATAAGCTTGACACCGAGACGTCTCACTGTGGCATGGAAGGGTCGAGGGGAATCTGGCCTTGCATCTTTTTCGAAACCATCCTCGTCTTGGCCAGCACCATCTGTACCAGCATATAGTTGAGCGCACATTTGATGCCCAACTCTTCACCTCGCCGAACAATGTAACCATTGATATACTCAATCTCTGTCTCTTTTCCCATTCTCACATCCTGCAGCATCGAGCTTGTGTTTTCTGCAGTCTTTCCCATGACGCTGACGGCCAAAGTCCGTAATCTCTCGGGCGCAAAGCGAGCCATGATGCCCGGTATGCCTTGTAATTCGGGAAGAGCACGAATGACGGCAGATATTTCGATGAGTAACAGCCTCTGTACTCGCGAAATATTGTAGTTGTAGAGAAGGTCGCCGTTTTTGCAGTCATTCAAAGCAGTAAGCGGGTTGATTACGCAGTTTATGGCGAGTTTTTCCAGTTGAAATTGCAGCATCTCGTTTTTGTTGATCCGCACCGCCGTTAGTTCGGGCGAACGGGTCAACGTATTGGTCAAGTAGATTGACGAAATAGCCCAATAATCTCTGTCGTTGAACTCCTCTCCAGATTTTATGTTCCCAGCCTCGTCGACAGGCGGACGCGGCCGTTCCGGATACACAATACTGAAAAAGGACGTCCCGACCCCGGCGTGAGTGATGTGAAAAGCTTTCGTATAATACAGCCCATGCGAGGTAACGCCCAAGATATAATTTGGCCTGGTAGCTGGATCTGGAAAAATCTTCTCGTTCACCTCTTCCAGGACACCCATTCCATTCTGCATGAACACTACTGCCGATTGGGGAGTGAGTCGATGACGCACCGATTTCAGCGCCTCTTCGACCGCAGTCGCCTTGACTGCTAAAATCAGACTGTCAATTCTCTCATCATTCACATCGACAAGCCTCTCCTTCTCTCCTCTTCTCCCGTCTTGTGCGTTTTTGCCTTCGTCATGCTCAAAGGCAGAAGGCTGATACGGTTCATACCATATGCCGTCCCTGAGCAGATTCACATCGAAGCCGCTTTTTGGTTCGGCAATCCCATTCTTCACTAGCGTAAGACGTTTCCCGTACTTATTCCACGCAAAATAGTGCTCGATTCTATGGAGGAGCAAAGTGATCGGAGGCTTGTTTGGAAGTGAGGCGAGAGAATGTCCTATAAAGCCTCCTATATTTCCAGTTCCCAGAATATGTATCCTTCTTGATATCGGATTACAGCTAGCCGGTTCAGGTATCTGACCTTCATCCTGTGCCTCAATCTGTTTCTTAGAATCATCCATAAAGGTCCGCCATTGATTCAAAGAGGGCTTTGGTATTGAGGTCCGAAAGTGTAAGCATCGCCTTAGAGTGGGTTGAAGAGTAAACAGTCTCGAACCCATTGTGATTGGAGAAGCCTTGGACAGGGGTCAAATGCACGACATCCACGGCATCGTTAAAAAGGTCAAAAATTTTGATCTTGTAAGGACTTGCTTCAGTTCAATGTCGCATCCCGTTCAAATGCGAAGCAGATAAATACTCCTCTTGGACCATGAGTTGGAAGTTCGACGCCCGCCTCTGATTGGCCAGCGGATTCGAAAGTGAAGACTAAGCCCCTTTCGGCATAGTTAGCCCCTACAGGCTTCCCCGTCTTGAAAAGGCTCAGTATTTGAACGTTTTGAGTGCGCGAACTTCCACGCAGATTACTTCCTGCACAACTACGCAGTCATGGAGATGACAGATCTAACACCGCTGGTGGACCAGCTGGAAGACGATATTGATGAACTGGAGGAAATTCTAGAGCCCCTTTTGACGCAGGCCTTGTCCACGGCAACGCAAAAAATGACTGTCCTGGACAAGGCGAAGCTGCATGTCCTCATCACATATACGATTGAGTCATTACTTTTCTGTACTTTCCCTCTGCATCGTTTCGCTCAATATAGCGCCGACTTGAAATAAAAGCTAACGCCGGAATAGCATATTTACGTTTGCAGGGCGTAAATGCAAAGGAGCACCCTGTGTTTAAAGAATTGACCCGAGTGAAACAGTATTTTGCAAAGATAAAGAATTTAGAAACAGTTCCAGAGAAACCGACGATGACACTTGATAAGCAAGCAGCGGCGAGATTTATAAAACATGGCCTCGTGAGTCCTGTCAATAGAACGTTTAGATTAAAAAGATTTCGCTGACAGGTGCGCTACAAGGCCGGAAACGACAAGTTAGACTTGGAGCGAGCGGAAAGGGAGGCTAAAGAGCGGGCCATGGCTCAGTTGAGAGCGGCGCAACTCGCTAGAAAGCAGACTGCAGCGGCAGCGGCAGCGGCAGCAAACGCTGCTGCTCCTGTCGCCTCTGTTCCCCAAAAACGCCCCGCAGAGGAAGAAGAGGAAGAGGAGCAAGCACAAGAAGAAGCAGCATACAATGATGATGCTGGAGCAGGAGACGAGGACGAGCGAAACAATGACCTTGGGGAAGAGGGTCAGGCAGAAGAGATTGCCAAAACCAACAAACATGGAAGAAAACGAAACAGGAACAAGAGAAGGAAGAGTGCACAAGCAGATATGGCAGATGGAGACAAAGCCAAACTCAGTAAAGAATTGACCCATAAGGAGAAAAAGCGTATGAGAAAGCTGAGGAAGCAGAGAGCTCAAGCAGAGAAGGTGGCCAAGCCATAACCTGGCAAGGTTCACGATTCTTGGCTGTTGATTAGGGTCAACTTCAATGTGGGTGGTGTTTGTGTGCACCTTTTCCCGGCTCTTTGGGGACTTTTCCTGCTCATGCGCAAAATCGTTGAAAAACTCGAAACCCTGAGCTTGACTGTCGTGCTCCTGTGTGACTTTTCATCTCGAAGTAGCGCAGTCATTGAGCAGGAAGGGGTTAGCAAACGGAATAGACAGATTGTATTTAGTTCTGGCAATGAGCATGTACCACAGTAGATACCCTTTTAACTAATTAATTGTCAATCTCAACCATATTGGAGAAAAACGCTCGAAGCCAGAATGCAGTGAAACAACGCTCGTAACGCGATAACAATACGCCACTGGCTGAGCCAGCATCAGCCAATCAAAATCTAGCTCCACCGCATCGGCCCGAATTTTTCCATTTCTCCTGCAGGACATGTAATTTTCTAGTACCGCCTCTTACTTCAAATTGCTCAAACCGCTCCCAATCACCAAAATCACTTTCATCAGCACTCAAGAATCATACTGTTTAAGGTCTATCCTGCTCCTATCTCCATTTTTTAAAAACCAGTCCGTCACACAAAACATCCAAACATGGCTCGCCAACGTCGTTCGGCCGCTCCCGCCCGGAGTGCCCCAAGCAGACCTACTCCCACCGCTGCCGCTCCCGCTCGGACTCAGCAACGTCCCTCTTCAACGGCCGCCGCTCCACCGGCCCAACAAGCTGCTCCTCCCCAGGCTGCCCAGCAGAGTCAGGGACCGGGCTTATTTGGCCAGATGGCCTCTACCGCCGCGTAAGTCTTTCCTCCATATTCGCCTCTTTAATCTCCAACCAGTCTGCCACGTATCCCGGTGTCAGCGAAGTAGAGAACAAAAAAGAAGCAGAAGAAGAAGAAGAGAAAAGTAACGGCTTGCTAACGAGGTCTGTAACAGTGGTGTCGCAGTAGGCTCTTCCATCGGCCACGTGGTCGGCGGCTGGTTCAGTGGCGGGTCATCCAGCGCCCCCGCAGAATCCGCTCAGGATTCTTCCGTTTCGTCCACTCCCATGGATAGCAGCCTGTACCAGAGCAATTCCAGCAGCAGCAGCTGGGGTCAGTCGCAAGCGTGCGAAACCGATGCCAAGGCTTTCCGAACTTGCATGGACGAACACTCTGGAAACATGTCCATCTGCGGATGGTATTTGGATCAATTGGTATGTTGGGAAAATACTCTGTCGAATCTGGAGATTTTGAGGCCTCTGCTAATCTATCATCGTTTTTGTCTTAACAGAAAGCTTGCCAACAGGCTGCTAAGCCATATTAAGCCTATCGCATACATCACTGATTACATTGGGCGCTGATATGCTCGCGAAGACATTGTTTTGCATGCAACGTAGCGTTGACTCAGATACCTATACGCATAGAGCATTGATGGACCATGTCTTGACTAGTCTATTTTGTAATATAAACTATACATATATCCGCGGCCAGGAGGTTACTTAGCCGGGAATTGCTCAACCAGTCTCATCTCTGCCGACCGTACACGTACTTTTATCTTTTTTTCATTATGCCCGAATAATAATATACAAGTGAATGGAATATCGGTTGATTGGTGAAGGTACCGAAATCCGTAGCAAGTTGTCTATGGGGAAATCATAGGTATCATTTCGCTCCGCTCGCAAGAAACATGCAAAGGCGTCCAATAAGAATCGAGCGGAACTAGTCGGTCTTATCTTGATCTCTTCGTGGCTCGAAGTTCAACTCCAATGTCCAGCGTTAGCATGAGTTGGTCAGTACAGCTGCACCGCTTGACTGTAAGACGTACCTGGTTCCCGTTGTAAAACTGTTGATCAACTTGATCAGACGCCCCGTCATATAACGTTCTTACATTAGAGCGAGGAAGGCGTGCGTTGTGACCACCATTTCCACCGGCTCCACTCACTGATGGTGATTCGGCCTCAGTAGCTGTCCGGCGAGAAGTTGCTGTTGATTGTGGCCTTGCTTGGCCTTGCGTAAGCCCGAGAAAGGAGCCCAAAGCACCTGCAACAGCCCCAATCGCACCGGTCGCAAGATTATATCCGGCATGTAATCCTCGGACGGGAAGAGACGACCCTGAATTTACATATGCTTCTGTGTAGGTGTGAATAGGTGTCATAACAAGGTTAGCGGCGGGTCCCAACCCAAGCTCGCCGAGCGTTTGGTCTTCTTCGGAAATAGATATCGTCTTGCTTGGAAGCGGAGTCAGGATTTGTTTGAGATTATATGGTGTGTTCCCATCAGTGCGCTGACTATCGATCCAGGGGCGTACATCGCGATGAACCGTTTGTATCGGGGAAAATTTTGATCGGATAGAACTGCCATCAAATAGACGAACCTGAAGTCGATATTCAGACGCTGTAGCACGTTGTGTTGTGGATTCACTATGACCGTGGGCAACCTGAGAATCACTTTGTTGTGTGTTGGGAAATTTCTGTATCTCTGCTTTTGCTTTTCGCGTCTCTTTATCGTGCCGTATTAAAGCTAGAACTCGTTCTCTATCCTCTTTTTCCCGCCGCTCCCTGGTCAATTGCTGCTGCCTCCAAATTTTCTGCGTATCTTCCGCAGATTTTCGATCCTCGGACAATGGTTCCGGGGACGCAGCTCGTCTCTTACCCTGTCGTATATTCTCTCGTCTAGCTACTTCCGTGGCAGTCTGTTCCTCTTGTAGTTCCGTTTCTGGAGCAGGAGTATTGGTACTGTAGGCGTCTGACGAAGGGATCGGAGGCCGATACGACGATAGCGTGGGTGTTTCTGAGTCCGGCGACGGTTGATGTGATTGGGCTGGGGTAAGTACGGCCTTCAGCCGTTTCTTGAGGTCGTCTTTGGCCGTCCCGGAGACGATATATTCTTGAAGTACACCATTCCTTTTCGAAAGGTCAGCAAGATAGCGTCAAGGCTGTGGCATCTGTACTCACTTTATGGCGACAAGTGTGGGTATTTTATTGATTGGACAGAAAGATGCTAGGAAGCCTGCTTCCTGCGAACCAGCAGTGAGTCGCAGAACCACGCTATTTGAAGCCAACAATTGTGAGGTCTACATAGCGAAAATTAGTATAGTTATATTAGGCCTAGGTCGACGATCCGGGCATCGGGGAACATTAACCTCATCCTCTGCGAGATATTCATTCTCCCATGTCGCGCTCTCTTCCCCGTCATCTGTCAAGCGTTAATAGGACAGGTAACCAGTCGAGTAGCTTAGGGAAATCGACACATACCTCGGACAAGACATACTACCTGCTTCGCCTGTTGAACAGCGAGCGCGATCCCACTTTGTAAGTCTCCTTCGTAGAACATGGCCAAAATTGCTGTCGACAACAAAACCTTCCGACGATGTCTTTTTGGCTTCTCGCTTCACCAAAGTCGATACAGAGTACGGAGTACGGAGGCGGAAAGCGACAACGCGGGGAGCGCACGGGCCAGTCCAGCCACCCTGGGCAGGCTGGGCCTAACCTTGAATGGCCTAGGGCGGCTCTCTGTGGAGCTGGTGTGGCGCATTGGTGAGCAGCTAAGAAACGTTAGCTCAACCAGCTCTGACTTCAAGGGTACCGCAGGTAACTCCCCCTAACAAAAGCTCTTCTCTGAAGTCAGCCTGATCGCACTGTCGGCATTTTGCGGTCGGTGTGGTCTTTTGTGAAGCATTTTTCAATCGTTCTCAAATTGTGCTGATAGCGGTCGTGAAAATCGGATATCAATCTCGCGTTGTTTTTCTGCTTGGTAGCCAGATGTCCGTCCAAACCCGAGGACTTTCATCTAGAAGCCAACCAATTGTATTGCTGATTCTTATATCAGTATCCTTCGCCGGCCATTGCAGATATTGATTTCCGTTTTTCTTATTGGCTGCCTTCCATTCATTGGAAACGATCATCATGGATTCAAAAGATAGCCCGAGATTTCTTAACTATCCAGAGGCTAAGCAGGGGTAAGTCCATTGTGGACCTCACATCTAGAATTTTATATCGGCATGCTTATAGCTAACATTATTCAGGCCTGATATTCCATACAAAAATGATAGGAAAGAGAATCTCCCAATGCGGGGTATAATGGTGGTCATTGGGGCATTCCTGTTGGTCAACTTGGCTTGTGAATTGGAATATTCCTCAGCTTACCTGAGCTTGATAGATTCAAATGGCTTCCTTTTCTCCGGAGATTTATCTGGTTAAATGCTGGCTTTGGAGGTTTGCGTCATATTCGGATGAACCTTGAAGACTATGAGCCCAGATTTGATCCGACTGTCATCCCGTTGCCGGACTCCCAGGATTCGGAGCGGGAAAATGACCTCTTGCTCCACAGTGAGAACCATTCCATGCTGGGAACGCAGCGCACGAAGTATTACTCGGCATCCGACTACCATGGCATGTATAAGTCAGGCGAGCTAACACCAATCGCGGTTGCGAAAGCCATACTTCCTCTGATTCGCCGAGATACTACACCGCCGGGCACCCACGCATTAGCCTGGTTCGATACCAAAGTCGACCTGGTTCTGGCGGCAGCAGAAGCCTCAACGCTGCGATACAAAAGGAATTGTCCACTCGGTTTACTTGACGGCGTTCCTACAGCTGTTAAAGATGAGTACGACATTGACGGCTACAAAACGTGCTTGGGCTCTGTAAATGATTATACTGGCGAAGCATCGCCAGATAAATCCATCACCAGTTGGTGTGTGAAGCAGCTGGAAGAGGCTGGAGCTGTCGTGCTCGGAAAGCTCTCCATGCATGAATTCGGTCTAGGTAATACTCCAAGTTTTTAAAGGACCTGCAAGATTCTCACAATGTTTGCAGATACATCTGGGAACAATCCCATCCACGGCACGCCGCGGAATCCATATAACGATCAATACTACACAGGAGGTAGCTCCTCGGGGTCGGCGTACGCTGTTAGCGCTGGCTTAGTACCCATTGCTTTAGGAAGCGATGGCGGCGGAAGCATCCGTATACCATCCTCTTTTTGCTCGGTATATGGGTTGAAACCTACTCATAGCAGGCTTTCCCACCACCCGGGATGGAATTACTCGAATACCTGCGGAGTTAACGGTCCGATTGCAGCTGATATACGCTCCCTTGCTCTCTTCTATCATGTGATCGGCACTCCTCATCCTTCTTCTCACTTCCCTACCTTTTCACATCCACTCACTCCTCCGCTTCGGCCCAGAAACAAAATCCTGGGCATCCCGGAGGCGTGGTTCTCCCAATCTACTCCGGCGATTCAGCGTCTCTGCCGCTCGTTTCTCGATAGACTTGTTTCCGCTCATAATTATACACTCGTCCCAATAGAAATCCCACACCTTGGAGAAGGTCAAATTGCACACGCAATGACCGTCCTTACCGATGCCGCTACCCTTCTTCCTAAAACTGACGCCTTCACGCCGGCAAACAGGATCATGATAGGCCTTGGCACGGTCACCCCGGCCACAGACTTCCTACTTGCCCAAAAACTACGACAACTGCTAATGCAACACCTTGCTTATCTGTGGAAAGAATTTCCCGGAATGATCATTGTAACGCCCACTACCAGCTGCGCGGGGTGGCCCATACGTTCTGAATCGGAGCTAGAATACGGAGTTAACGACGGAGACCAGACTCTGAGAACGATGGAATACGTGTGGATGGCAAATTTCACAGGTGTCCCGGCCCTGAGTGTTCCGGTAGGATTTGTCATTCCTGAAGGCGCAGATGGTGCTGGGAAAGAGGCAAGCGAGGATACACTGGGTAAAGTGCCCGTTGGTCTGATGGGGATGGGGGAATGGGCGAGTGAGGATCATTTGTTGCAATGGGGATTGGACACTGAAGATGTCGGGGAGGATCGGCTCTCGAGGCCGCCGATTTGGGTTGATGTTGTTGAGAGGGCGAAAAAGGAGATGGCAAAGGTTGGCGATATTGATATGACGGTGAAGTCGAACGTGAAGTAACAACCAATGTTCTTGTGGAGTTGGAGAGGTTGTAACAAATAGCTTTTAGATGGTTTGGTATCCCTGATTGGTTTCCTTCTAAGCCACTTTTATGAACATATACTTTAAACACTAAAGCGAACGAGGTTGAAATAGAAAAGAAGATACACGACCCACCGTAAACAAAAAGCTCCGACATGATGCACAAAAACGCCAGCCCATACTGCACCTGCATGTTGTAATTGTATACAAAAATAAGGCTGGCTCACTTTCTTTTCCATTTTCGTCGAAGCGGTTGCACGCATCAATGGTCAGGATGTTTCCAGTTCAAACTGAGAATTACTCAAAGTGGTACGAAGAACGACCTGGAAACCAATCTGTTTAGCCATTTCTTTAATAACCAGCATCAATCTCATTGATGTTGGACTCGCTAGCGATTGCTTCGCTGCTTGTGTCAGCGTCCACCGTGCAGATGGCAATGTAATCGCCTGCGCCTCGCTTGATCCAATAACCCAACTCCTCTCCCTCTGGGTCATCATTGATGACGGTGCGCCAAATGTGGCCGTTTCGTAACTCCATGTCAGTGGGTTGCACACCAGTGTCTGTTCCCTTGACTATATCCTCAAGGGCGCCGTATACACTAGCTTGCGGGGCTATTTCAAAGCTCTGCAACTGTTTTCCAAACGTCCGCGCAATGTTATCAGTCTTTCTCCACAATCTTTCAAAGTCAATGTCGGAAACATCTCGCCTCTGACCCGGAAAAGCGGCGGCATTTCCAGTGTGAATGGCTAAATACAATCTTTGTAGAGACGTGAAGTTGGACTCGAGAACCGACACGATCGAGTCGAAGGCCGGCCATCCTCCGACCGTATCCTCTTTCATTGGCGGCGGACCGTCCAAAAGATAGAGTTTGCAATTCAGTTCCAGCGAATGGATTGTATTCAGGAACTTGGCAGGGACGAGCGAAGGGAAATTGTTCATGAGCACTGTGCTGCTGGTGTGAATTGTATTTGTCTCGTAGAGAACTTCAGTACACTCGTTGTAGCTAAGACAAAGTGAGAGTTAGCTGGTCCTCATGCATTGAAAGCCGCAACTCTTTGCATGCGTGCTTATGATAAAGCTCGACGACGCAAGGCTAAGGTATAATGGAGTTGACGTATACGCTTTTCGCTAGGAAACTAGGTGGCATAGGAATCTCACTCCCCCAAGCAAGTCAACTTCAATTGCACTTCGACCTTGCCGGAAAGAGCAGCCAGGTATTAGATATTTGGTGCCAGCCAGTTCCCGAAGATGGGGGTTATAAGTTCAGAACACCCAATTTGATCGAATATGAGCCGTAACGGGGTACAAGCCACGAGTATTAGGAGAACAATTCCAACGAAGCAAAGTCCGCCAACACCAGGGACGCCTCGGGTAGGACTCACGCTTGTCGGCAGCTAAGCAACCAACCCATTATACCCAAAGGCCACCGTTCCGGTAACCTGCCCGGAAAGATCAAAGATCCAGCCCAATTTCGACGGCAATGGTCCAAGCAAGGTTCCTCATGTGAGTGTCTCTGACAGACAGAGCTCCACCAGTGCCAGACCCCCGGTTCCACGCAGTCATCACAAGATACCTTGTTTTTATAATCAAGTTCCATCAAGCCAACGGGGTATAAACTGATGAACTTAGGTTGCAGCTCAATATGAATGGTACGACCACCAAATGCGAACTCGTAAATCAGATAGCGAATCTCTGGAGGCAAACGAAAGAACGCAGATTCCGCCACGGCCTCCGGGTCTGGGGTGCCAATTTCGATATCGTTCAAACCTGAGGACGGAGTATTTGCGAGAGAGCGTTCAGGTCCAGAGACAAGAGAAACGCGGGAATCCGGCACATCGGGCAGCAGAGGCTCGTCGTAGTCCCTTTGAACTAGCTTCGCATGCGTCCAGTCACGAATTTTGCTGATCAAGTCCATGTTCCTGCAGGGATCGAGGATCGTGAACCCAGGCATGGCGGGATGGATGATCGAGTGGCGGAGGAGCTGATGTTGCCGCTCATAAAGATGGAGGTGGTGGTGGCAAAATGGCGCTAGTTATGTAATCATCTCGAAGCTAATTAGTCAGACACGGCTTCTTTTTCCATCCCCGGCCGGCCCCGACCTTGGAAGCGGAAACCTTGGAGCTTTTTCTGTGGCCGCATTCAACTTTCTTGCGCCCTCGGACGACGGACAACTCGTTTGAAGTTGCAGCTCTTGTTCCCAGAAGTGCACTTTTCGCAGCTTGTGCATTGTGGGAGGCTGTACCCGTTTTGCCTTGGGTCGGAGAAGCCTGATGAAGTCTTCATCCTTTCTTCGGAGGAGTTTAACCTCCGCATTCCGCCAACCATTCCGCCAAAGCAGTTCCAGCCGTTTCCAGAGCATATGTTCACGGTGCTGGAGGCAGCAGCGGCAGCAAGTTAGGTTTGCACATACTCCAGCAGATGATCCCAATTGGATCTCTATTGCAGACAACCCGTCGAAACTTGTACGAACCGGCCAGAAACACGGCCCTGGTTTGATATTATTAGGTTTGTAGCTGCTAAAGTTTTGACGATAAAATGCCAGGGAAATGTGCCATTGAACTATGCTAATTTGTACAATCGCGTATCTAGCCCTTATTCCCATCACTGCTTTTGCTCTTGGAACCTGGCAGGTGCAGCGACTAGACTGGAAGTCTAAATTGATAGCGACATTTGAAGACCGCCTGATTAAACCTCCGCTTCCTCTACCTCCAATTGTCGACCCTGATGCCGTATCCGAGTTCGACTATCGCCGGGTGCATGCCACGGGTCATTTTAGACACGATCAGGAAATGCTGATTGGTCCCCGAATGTACGAGAGTAAAGATGGCTATCTCGTAGTCACCCCACTAGAAAGAGGTGATGGCGAGAGCACGATTCTCATCAATCGTGGTTGGATTCCAAAATCCCTAAAAGACCAGAAGGACAGACCAGAAGGCCTTCCGCGGGGCGAAGTCGTAGTGGAAGGATTGCTTCGATCTCCATGGAAAAAAAATATGTTCACTCCAGACAATAAACCAGAGGAGGGGAAGTTCTATTTCCCAGACGTGAAACAAATGGCCGAGTTGACAGGCAGTCAGCCAATATGGATTGAAGAAACCATGGGTATGGCTTGATCGCTGCTCGTGCTATGGCAAATCACTGACTAGAGATAGTGCCGGAATTGTTGGAGCAGTATCGCAGAGAGGCTAATGGGATACCGATTGGTCGTCCCCCCGAGGTTAATCTCAGAAATACCCACGCTCAGTATATTTTTACCTGGTTAGTTGCTTTGCACTTTGGACGCGCCTTGGCTTTGCTCGCGGTTCCGCAGCTAACGACCCATTCAAAGGTACGGCCTTTGTTTGGCCACATCGGTGATGTTATGGATGGTAGCCCGAAAAAAGCCGAATGCCACTACCAGAAGAATCCGACAAAGTAAGAACTGGTAGTAACGACGCTCTCTCCCATCTCCACTCCTTGTGACACGAACATATTCGAGATATATGTCTGTGCGTACGTCGCGTCACTTCTTAGCAAGGCGGATATCCTGAAGGAGCTCTTTTGGCAAGTGTTTCTGCGCGAGGGCGAATACAGATGTGCCGCTGCCAACTTGCCGCTGTCTGCATTGAATTAGCTTGCTATTTTGGCAATTCTGGGGCACAAGTCAAGGATACCTTCTCATGAGAGCTATGACATCCGTTTCGTCTATCGTCTTCCGGTTCCCGTGTTTGGAATATGCTGCCAAATCTTCACTTGCTTGCTCAAAAAACCAATCCGAGGCTTGCTCAATGGCAGCGAGTGTTTCCTTAGATATTCTCGTACGACCTCCATGCCCTGTCCTAGCAAATCGGGTGGCTAATTTTTTGACAATGCCACGGGGTAGATTCGGGACAGATAGTCCCTTTCGTGAAAGTCTGTGTTTGTTTTGATGTTCTTGTGGGACTTCAGGCGCCTGGACCTCGGGCGACGATGCTATCGATGATATTTTGGGAAAGTTTTCCGGAGTTGCGAGCTCTAGACCTTCAGCTCCAAAGTCATCAACGGATGAAACAGAATCATTATCAATAATAGGCATCGTGGCATCTAGAACAAAATCATCATGTTCAATATCAATGTGCTGCGGAGCCTCAGGGGTTGGGAACGCAAAATCGAGGTCAAACCGCCGTAAATCCTCTGTCTCACCCCTAATGTATGTTAGAAACACTATACCCTAAATGTAACCAACAAATCTTACCCAGTGTCAAAGATTGCCTGTTCTGCCGTCAATTCGATTTGGTCATCGAAGTGATCATCCCCTTGTGGCGCAGTAAATTCCATGCCTTCTTCTGTATCCTCTAGCCGGCTTGCGTCTCCAAAATGTTCACTAAATCTCGTACTGGCCAAGCTGTACCTTGAAAGAATCGTAAGATCCCTAGCAGACCGTTCTCGCCGCGGGAATTCAATCGACCGTTGCGTAACATCATCCTCCTCAGGGAGCAAGGATAGTCGCGGTGGTACAATCTCAGGGCTGCCGTCATCCTCACCCGGTACGATCATTTCATCCATTGGTAACGAGAGTCTGGGTTTCGGTATGTCAGGTTCTTGGTCCAAATCCTCACTCTCTTCTCGTTCTGGTTCCGGTTCCGGATCGGTTGTCGGTGAGGACTTGATGATTACGCTGGTGGGGGCGAGAGCTAGGACTCAGGAGCAAACTATCAACATATGCTCCTCGTTTTCTCAAAAGATTTTGGCTGACCTTTCCCTAGGTTTCTTAAGATATCTAGCGGGGTTTCTCTTTGAATGCGGCCACTTTTCCTTCGATCCCGACCGGGAGTGTACGCAGCCGCACGCCTCTGGAACGCCTTCAGCGCATGCGGCGTGGCGGGAGCATGGCTACTACCCCCAACGGTATCTAGAATTCCGATTCCAGGAGCTCCGCGAGAACTTCGACGTAAAGAAGCTCGACTTGCAGACAGTGACCTTCGAGGGCGCCCGGTTGGCGTCGCAGGATCTCCATTCATACCAGCTAAATGCTGCAACTGCTTAAAAAAGATTAACCACCGGAATTCATTAGTGGTAAACTGAATGGATATTTACCCTAATTGACGGCGTATCTCGAGAAGAACTTGGTTCGGCTCCCGCACTTCCCCGCCGCCGTCGGGGAGTGACACCATAGGCGTCTTGTCCGTTAGGCGAAGACATCGGCGCCAAAGCACTTCAATCAGATTTATCATCAAACACGCAATTCCCGCTGCATTGACGAGTTACCAAATGTCCTAGCCAAAAGGTCAACTCGAACCGCTCGACTTCCACGATTCGAACGCGTCCAGAAGCTATGATCAACGGGTTGGCCCGTGCGTGCCGTATCTTGATGACTAATCAGAAATTTTATCATTCTCCGAAAGAGCATCCAAAGGAACTGATCTGACATTAATTCATTATTTCATAGGTTCTGAGATATTCATTGCAATATGGCTCCTTCAATAGCTGCGGCAACGTCTTGCTCGCCTCCGAAACGCAAAAGGGCTCGTGAAGATGATGGAGAGCGCCCGGAGAAAACCTCGACCGCTTCTGCAGGTGCGGAGGTGGCTAGCAAACGAAAGAAGCGGAAGAAGGCGAAACAACCTGTCGACGATGTGAACGGCGCGGAGAAGAAGGATGGTATTGATGAATCAATTGGCAACATGGACGGGAAGCTTTTAGCGGACTATTTCGCACAGAAGGCCAAGCGGCACAATAAGGACTTGACGGCAGTTGAACTGGATGATATCTATTTGCCGGGTATGCTAGGACGTCCAATGCAATTTCAATTGCTTTATACTCAGTTCTGCCTGCATTCGCATTATGATTTCCGTAACTGAATTACTCTAGATTATGCATTCCTCGATACATCGTCCTGGCGGTCACCGAGAACCCTCGAAAACTTACCTTTATTTCTCAAAAAGCACAGCCCAAAGAAAGGATCCACTCTTTCTAAAGCATCGGAGTCGAATGGTAGTCCACATACTCTCGTGATTACGCTCGCTGGTCTCCGGGCCGCAGATCTCACAAGGTGTGCTTTTTGTGCAGAAGTATACAAACTGTAGGACTGACTTCTTCAAGGGCACTGCGAGAATTCCAGAATAAGGAATGCGCTGTGGGCAAATTATTTGCAAAGCATATTAAGCTCGCCGAAGCTCAGGAGTTTGTCAAAAAGACAAGGTAAGCTCGTCTCGCAATGCGTGGTTCTGCGGGAGCTAATGGGCCACTGCAGGATCGGGATAGGAATCGGAACGCCAGTCCGTGTGAATGATCTGGTAGAATCAGGTATGCTCTACAAGCTATTATCTTTAGTTCAGGACTAAACGATTCCTAGGCGCGCTGAAACTCGATTCATTAAAGCGAATCGTGATAGACGGCTCCTATATCGACCAGAAGAAACGAGGCATATTCGACATGAAGGACCTACATTTTCCCTTACTTAAATTTCTGAACCGTGCAGATTTGCGAGATCGGTATAAGTCGAAAGATGATAAATCTGAGATATTGGTGTTTTGAAATGGAAACCCTCCGTTCTCAATGATGAGATCATCCTAAAAGCACTGTACCTGTCAGCGGACGACGGCAAAACCGGGTTAAGTGCCATTGTAGCGCGTTTCGCTTCATGGTGCAGAATAGTACTTTGCGGCTATTAGGGTTACCCGCCCTTGAGGCCGTGCAAGGCCGATACGCATTTCGGCCTCCATTTTGTGATCAATTGGCAATCATTCCTAAGTCCGGCGGTCCATCTCAGCACAAGTGCCCCTTGGACGACTATCATGTTGATACGTTATATATTACCCGGGAGGGAGCTCTGATGATTTCTTCACAATAATGGCCCAATGATCAAGGACATATTGAAGGGATCCATGGACATGATTACCTTGGAACTTGAGGAAAGTGCGGATGAGATTTCCTAGTCGTAAAGACAGGACAAATACGGATTATCAAATGTAACAGTATCATTTCCATCAATCAAAAGTACCATTTGAGTCTGATAAGAGTGAAGTTTTATAAGACTATATTCTTTCGCGAAAAGTAACAGTCCAAGCGCACAACTCCCAATTAGAGTTCAAAATGGACAAAGCTTCGATAAGCTAGTATCCTCACCGCTTCTAATCTCTGCGGCAGAATAATTTCGCAAAAAGTCAATTTCAGAAAGATACGAATCCAATCTCTGGTCGAGTTTACTTCTCACCCACGGATAAACAGATCGGATTCTTACGTAGATATCTGATCGTTTATGATCGCTACTTTGCTTAGGCAACCACCACTGAAGCTCCGCCGCCGTGATACTTTTAAAGCTACTACAGGCTCCTAAACCGCTGCGCACCAAGACCGCCAACGTTCAGAAACGAGAATATAAGCGATACCGCTTACAATGGGCGATAAACGGAAACGAGGCCAGACGGTGGGCGAAGAGGACATTGTTGAAATAGCGGAGGTCAAGAAGCTGAAAAAGAGCGCTGGCGACAAAGAGAAGAAAGAGAAAAAATCGAGTAAGAAGGAGAAAACGCGCGAGAGAGATGAGAACGATGTGGTGAATGGAGTTGAGGAGAACCCGGAGAAAAAAGAAAAAAGGGAAAAGAAAGAAAAGAAAGATAAGAAGGCAAAGAAGGCAACGAAAGAAGACGCAAGCGCACAGTCTAATGAGATAGAGAACGGAACCCAGGTTGCGGATGGCGATGAAGTAGACAGCGAAAAGGGCGGCAAGAAGGAAAAGAAAGATAAAAGGGACAAGAAGGAAAAGAAGGAGAAGAAGGAGAAAAAAGATAAAAAAGATAAAAAGGACAAAAAGGTGAAGAAGACAGAAAAGGTCAAGAAAGACGAAGTCGAGAAGATGGAAACCGATGAACCAGACCAAACGACCCAGGAGGATTCCACCACAGTAAAAATCTCGAACGACCAGGTTGAACAACCCGTTATAGAAGATGCGCAGGAAGAGGAGGTTGACAACATCCATCCCGACCGGAAGCAAGATAGATTCATTGTTTTTATAAGTACGTTTGCATTCTCCTTTCCATCTGAGTACTTTGTCGATCTAACTACTTTTCCGAACAGGTAATCTTCCATACACCGCCGACCAAGACTCCGTCTCCAAACATTTTGCAAAACTTCAGCCCGGCCAGATCCGCGTTCCCCTAGAACGAGGGGCTAAGAAGGGCAGGGGCTTCGCATTTGTGGAATTCACCAACTATGACCGCATGAAGACCTGTTTGAAACTATATCATCATACAATGTTTGACGACGGAAAATCACCGGCGAGGAAAATCGGTGTTGAGTTAACGTACGTATTGTGGTCCCAGGCTCGTGTTTTGCTTTCTATCTTGGATTATCCTGGTTGTGCTAATGATGTAATTGCAAATGATAGTGCTGGCGGTGGTGGTTCCAAATCAGAAGCCCGCAAGACAAAAATTGTCGAGAAGAATAAAAAGCTCAATGAAGAGCGTGCGCGCGCCGCAAAGGAGGCAGCCAAACGCAAGAGAATCGAGGACAAGAAGAAGGCGGAAGGTCAACAGGACGGTGACGACGTCCCCGAAGAGACGAATGGGTTGGGAGATATACACCCGAGCCGGAGAAATTGGTTTCAATAACACCCTCGCTGGTTCTATTATTCTTTGGCTCTGGGAGTAACTAAGGCGTGTTTGCTATCTTTCTACTACGTTTCAGACGTCAAAAGTACTTGGGACTGGATAGATATCGCCCAAGGGAAATGATAAAGCGATTGGAATTAAAATTCAATTTATACTCCACCATGCAATGGAAAAATCCAGCTAACTACTGAAAAAACTGTGCAATCAAACAAATCCAGTGAAAGAACGTGTCCTCATATACACGAATCATTGCAATGGAGAATATGGTGAAAATAAGCCACCAAAGTGCAGGAAAACAAGGAATCATAGCAATATGAATGTTCTGAGGGTATGAAAACCAACATCCAAGAAAAGCAGCTTGGAAAGGCAAAATGAAAAGGTGATTTTTAAAATTAGGGTGTGCACCATCAGGAAGAACCAGAAGTCACAATTAGTTATGATGGATATGTCCTCTCCAGCAACATTTTAACAAATCCCAGGGGCCAGTTAACTGTAAAACTATACTTATGAGTGAGAACAGGCAGAATTCTTGGCCACATGTGCTCTATTTGTTTTGGGGGTATCTGACATATTGTAGCACTTGATCACATATGAGAACCAATGCAAAAGAATTTGCTTGCTGCGTTAGACTTCAAAGGTGAGGAACTCAAATAAACCATGTGTACGTGGATGCAAACTGGGTAATTGCTATCAAGCTGCACCAGATGAATACTTGGGTATTTCAATCGTTAAGCGTTGGGCGTTTTTGGCTGGCTCATAGTTCGAGGGTAATTTTTATTAGAGGTTCCTCGCATACTTAAAGGATGCTGCATCTCTTCGCCTTTGGTTTTGGCATGGGACGAGGATTCAGAACAGCTCTGGATAACATCAGTATGCATGTGATAACTGATATCACTGGGCAAGACATACCGAATCGCCTCATCAAACACGCTCTTTAAATTTCGTTGAGTCAATGCAGAACATTCCAAATATTTCTGCGCCTTGATTTCTTTTGCGACTGACAAAGCCTGCTCATAGCTAACCGGCTCCATCTTCTTAGAACGGAGATTGTCGCTTGTGGGTTTATCATCCCTCAAGTCGAGTTTTGTCCCAACGAGAATAATAGGGACACCGGGCGCATGGTGTTCAATCTCTGGGTACCACTATAGGCAGAGGAAAATCAGGTACATTGTAGCGAGGAGGGTATAAGAACTCAAAAAAGAGGCTTACCTTTGCCTTAACGTTGTCAAATGATGGCGGGCTGACAATTGAAAAGCAGATCAAGAAAACATCTGTCTGTGGATAAGACAGGGGGCGAAGCCTATCATAATCCTCTTGACCCGCGGTATCCCAAAGACCAAGGCTAATTGGCTTCCCATCTACCATGACACTAGCAGAGTAGTTGTCAAACCTAGAAACAATCAGTAAAAGAAAAAAAAGGTTCACTATGCTCTGATGATTTTCTAACATACACAGTTGGGATGTATTCACCAGGGAAAGCATTAGTGGTGTAGGAAATCAAAAGGCATGTCTAGACTCATGTTAGTAGTTTGTCGATTGAATATGAGAGATTGTGATATTTACCTTTCCAACTGCACCATCACCAGTGACAACGCACTACAAGTCAAAGCAATTGTTAGCGAAGGAGATGGAGTGAAGTGAGGTCAGGCACTCAAATGGAGAACCAACCTTGAGGGACTGAGTAGCAGGTCCGGAAGCCATCTTTGCCGAGAGAACTAGTTTGGACACTTGTTTGTGTTGAGAATGGTTCCGGAACGCAAACTAAGAAAGGAGTAAGTTGGTGAAGATGAGATCGGATCGCTTGGAGGTGGATGAAAAGAAGTTGAAAAGGGTTGAAGGTCTGGCAAGTGAAATTTAGTCAATATGGGTTTGTTTACAACACAACAGACAAGGTTTTATAGGGCACAAAGTGATAATGACAAACTGACCTTTGCTTGGAATTGAAAACAACCTGTTTTATCAACAAGATTTTAATAACGTGGTGCAGTACAGAGAAGCACTCGAATGAACCCCTAACTATTCTGGCTGCAGGGAGAATCTCAAGAGAAAGAGCTCAAGGAGTCCTTGAATCCTCTTTCATCCAGTCACTTAAGATCTTCAAGCAGCAATTATTCCAACCCGAGAACTTGGAGTCCCTCAATGGGCCGCTTTCAAGCTCCAATTCAACGAGTTACTTTCAAGCCTGGAGGGAGGTCTTGCACGAGTACCGACGCACTGGCTGTTGGTGAATCGAGAACGAACGAGAACAAAGCTTACACCGCGACACGGTCAGACGTAGCTTGAGATACGAATTGCGTTGGCGGAGAGAGAAAGCAACAACGAGTCGAGCTCAAGCTGCCGTTGGACAATAAGCGTAGTTGCCAGAGCTGTACGAAGGGGCCAGGGAGAGATCCCGTCCGAGAAGATCAGCGTAACTAGGGACTCGGGGGAGAGAAAAGGGTCGAGCGAAGAGAGTGAAGATTCAGATCAGGTCCTTTAATCCGGGGATAGCAGAAGGGCAATCTGGCACCAGCAGATGGTTCTTACGGCTCAAAAAGCAAACAAGCAGAGCAGTACGGAGAAGTGAAGAGGCACGACCCGCCCAGGCGAGCAAGGGAAAGTCGACGACGACGGGGGGGGGCAGGAAAGGGAGCCAAACTAGTCGACACCTCCGTCCTGTGGGCTTCTTGGCGGCAGCGTGCATTGATTGGCAGTTGAACTAGACAGGGGGCCAACTTGGCGCGGCGTCTCATCTTCATCGCGACAAGCCAATGGCGGTCATGGTTCCTCTCGGGATGCTTTACCAAGGTTCGTTCGAATCTTCGAACAGACGTCAAACCGATAGTTGACTATTCTTCCGGGCCTGGGTCAGGGCCAGTGGATAGTACGGAGTTCCCTCGTGTGCTGATACTCCGTCTGACTAGTTAGTTGGCTGGCAGCGCCCGCTCCAAGGATATCCCTCTCGACAGCCAGTCGCTCCTCTACGATTGGGTAACTAGATCTGCCTGTGTCCTTGGAGCCAATATTGGGCTAGAAATACATACATGCACGACATTTCGGGGTATATAACTATAGCCCAGAGGATACATGTTCCCTTTTCATTGTACCGCTGAAGCAAAATTTGGGAATCGGCTCCAAACCTGCTGCACTCCGGCTCAACTGTTAAACGCTGCAGCCCTATTCGTTCAACCTTCTGGCGAATGCTGCGCACCTGTCCCCTTCGGAGAGGATTCCCACGGGAACAGGCCAGCGTAGGTTAAGTTACAAGCTCATTGGTTGTCAAGATATCGACTGTGGTTACCATCAGCAAATATGCTTATATCAAGCTACAAAATGGATAATGAGCTTTTGCTGGTAGATTCTCTTGAGAAATACCCGAAAAGAATGCTGTACCAGGGGTTCAAATCGAGATATCATAGCCCTGGGTGTCTTGTTAAACATAGGTGATTTGCAGAAACAATATTATTTTCCTTATGACATCCATAAGCACCGCGGATATCTATCTGACTCTGGGTGACTCCGGTCCTAGCTGTCTTTTTTCCATATTTTCTCTATCAATTTTGGCCCTGTTGAACGTGGCGAGTTCGGCGGGATATACAACTCCGGGTTGTGATATCGTGATTCGCATCTCCACGAAGAAGTCGTTTTTAAACTGTTACAGCCCTTCCAAAAGATACCCTGTTTTGTCTGCGCAACATATATCATATGCATGCTAGGTGTGCCCACCACCATCCGACACTCTATAGTTTCGACGGTCTTCCTTCGAATCCGGCGACAAGACCGCAGAGTTTCAGGTCTGTCGGTGCAGCTAGCAATGGCGTGACTTTTGCGACCATTGCCTTGAAGTATTCCGTGCCGCCGTGGGTTTTGAGAGCGCTACCATCCGTATACCTATCCGCGTGATCCCGGTTAGTCCACATCCCTCTATTCGGAGACGTTCTGTTCAAACAGAATGCACTACGCACTTTTCAACGGCGATGAGCTCGTTGCCTTTCTTTGGTCTTAATACATAAAACCTCAAAGTATTTGGCTCTTTCTCGTGGATCTTTGCTGCCGACTCTGCGAGGATTTCTGCTACCTTTGCGAATCGGGCATTGTCAGTGAAACGGGTCTAGCTGGGCTTTCGCTTGGAGACAAATGTAGTTTATACATACCTCGTCTATCTTGTCCGCCTTGGGTTTAAAGGTGGCAATAACATGGATTTCTCTGGGAGCCATTGTGAAAAGCACTCGCTATCCTTTCTGGTTTCTAACTAAACGTTTTCCGGACCGAGCGGTATGCACTGTGTATGAAGATTGGAAGCGGCGCCCATAAGACTATTTATAGGCACGCATGGCCATCTGCCAGAAACCTAGGTTCCGCGTATCGTGCCCAGGCGATATCCGTAGAAGCTTCGATTAAGCGTGTGGGGATTGTTCCCGCCGAGCAGAGGGGACCGATGGGCGGAACCGCGGCATCTCGCTCTCTTCGGCCCCGCATGCAAATTCGGGCTCAGCGCAAATATAAATCTCTCCTGCTCAGTACACGTTAAGGCACGAATAAGTTACAGAATGCCGCGAAGCAATTTAACTAGTTAGCTAAGCGGAGAATAATGATGCAATATGTGCTTTCCTATATGCCCTTGAGCGTCTATAGAGTTCATGCTCCAGATTAAAACGCCGAATTAGAATTATTTTTCTGCCCGTAAAAAGATATCTAGCCTCCGATCAGAAAAGATTGTACACGCCAGTCCCCAGGAGCCGGCTTGCGAGACATTGATAATCAGCAAAGCATCAGCTTTCATCCTGTAATAGTGTTAACCAACAAGAGCAAGCCGCGTTTCTCAATTGTGTCCTGTCTCTGAGCGGCGGGCCGTCAATGACGCAGATAATATGACTCGCTTTGTAGACCGTACCAACGAACCCGCCATCATAGAAAACAAGTCATATCTGGGAGAATTGATTTCTGCGCTTCGTGCGCTGGCTACCTTAACAAGCTCCATTGCCCAGGAGTTGCTAGGGACTAAGAACCTTAGCAAGCAAAACGGGAAGAGGCACCGTTGTGCAACAAAGACCCACACACATCGGGGATCCGGTGTGTCCCAGTGATTATATCTGCTCAGTATCTTGAACTGACAAGGTTCTGGGTTAAGCCAACATACTGAGCAATTCCTAGCAAACGGCGGGTTGTGACCTGCTAAGCGGGACGGGCCTTGCCAGATCACAGTGCCTACTACCCATATCAGACACCAACTGGATGGCTAATTATATGTTGAGAGGAGCTGATTGCTTTCCAATGTTATTGTATATTTTGTCCCATATCGGGAGATAACTCCGTTTGATGTCTAATAATATAGTATTCCCCAAGGGACGCTTTTTGTACCTCCAATGTCCGTAACGAGAGCTAAACTGAATGAAGCGATCGTCGAAATGCTGACCAGAACTGACATAAATGAGAGATTTAAAAAGGGTCCTTTTGTATATAGCTGGAATGGCCTTTCAGAATTCCCGCTCCCTTGCCTTCCAACCCCAATGGCATTGTCAAGCGAAAGTTGCTCGGGGGAGAAGAGAAGAGAAGAACAAAGCGTTTCAAAGAAGGGGTGCCTGGTTGGTCAGCCCTGTTCCCCGTAGTTAGTTACAAACCAAGCATGGTGCCACCAAAACTCAACTTGATTAATATCGCATCATTCGTCTCTCAGTTCAAGTTCAATGTTCAATGTTCATTGCGCATCAGCTCGCCTTCTTGCGCTGAGGATTTCGATGTCTTTTACCAGCTTGTTTTAGCTTTGCTGGAACGACAGAACTCGCAATGACGGAGCCGACAGTCAACGAAGGCCTGGAGCCGACACCCCCTCGTCAGAGTGCGGAGGCGCAGTCCCCCAATTCGCTGCTCGATAAGGATGCTGAGGCACCCCAAGCTGTGCCGGTAGATCAAGAAGAAAGAGGGAAATTGGACCAAGTGATTCAGTCTGATGTATGTGAACAAGTTTCTGGATTTCAAAAATACGATCCGATAATCTTGCTAACAGACCACATTGCAGATTGGCGTTGTGACCCTTTTAAACAGGTTGAAGCAGAGCATTGCGTCTGCCCGGGTAAATATATTAACTCCATACAAGTAATTGCTCCAAGAAACATTCTAACTTTTATCTTTTCGTAATAGGATTTTGCTACCTTTCTACGTAAACGATCGTCTCTCGAGGAAGACCATGCCCAGGGGCTCAAGAAACTTTCTCGTGCGCTGCACGATTCCTCGCTACGAACGGAAAACAGACAAGGAAGCTTCGCACGGAGCTACGATGAGATGAACAGAATACACGATCGCATGGCGGACCATGGTCTTCAATTTAGCGTTTCCCTTCACCAGATGTCTGAGGACCTGAATGAATTGGCTGCGAATATGGAACGTGGTCGAAAGCTCTGGAAGCAGAATGGCCTCAATGCAGAGAAGAGAGTGCAAGACGCAGAGGCAGCTGCCGAGAAAGCAAAACTTAAATATGACAGCTTTGCAGAACAGTATGACCGTGCCAGGACCGGCGACCGCCAACCAGGGAAATTCGGGCTGAAAGGGCCAAAGTCTGCGGCGCAACATGAGGAGGACTTGCTTCGCAAGGTTCAGCACGCAGATACAGATTATGCAAATAAGGTGCAAGCTGCACAGACCCAGAAACAGGAGCTCGTTGCCACGCTCAGGCCACAAGCGACCCGTGCTCTCCAGGACCTGATCAGCGAGTGCGACTCAGCTCTAGCCCTGCAGATTCAGAAATTCGGTATAGTGACACACCTGGCGATATATACATTATAGGTTAAACTAATCCATTTGTAGCTGCCTTCAGCGAAAGACTCCTGCTTGGAGGTGGTCTGGCAGTGAGTCCGCTCAAGAACGATGCGAATGTTACTGCTCCCGTAGCAAAGAGCCTCCGGGATGCCGCCCGTCAAGTTGACAACGAACGGGATTTTAAAGATTTTATTTTGAGTCACGCTTCCAAGGCTAGCTCTAGTTCCACGACGATTAGATATGAGCGTCACCCTGTAAGCACACACCTGATCCTCTTCCCGTCTTCAAACAAAGATCTCGGCACTAAATGGCCTTAGACTCTGATCACGCCTCAGTCCCAGAATGCCAGCGCCCATCCCAAAAGACAGTCGCTTAGTATCAATACTGCACCGGCGCCGATTCCGCAAACTGCGGCACAAGCCTTCGCCCAGATGACACCGCATAACCCACCTCTTGTTCCGCCTCAACTCCAACATGTACCACAGGCCCAACAACCCCCTCTATCTTTCCAACACCCACATCAAGAACCCTTTATCACACAACCAGCACCTAAACACCATCCTTTCACGCCCTACCAACCTCCTGCTCCATTTCAGCAGCATTATCCCCCTGCGCAACCGCGCCCTTCACAAAGCCTTGACCGCCCCAGCACTGCTGGTAATGCAGGTCATCATCCGGATTTACCTCCCTTAAACCCAGTGTTTGGAGTCAGTCTGGAAGATCTATTCCGAAGAGATGGCACTGCAATCCCCATGATTGTTTACCAATGCATCCAAGCGGTTGAATTGTTTGGCTTAAACGTGGAGGGTATCTACCGGCTATCGGGAAATACGCTGCACATACAACGGATGAAAGCGCTATTTGATAACGGTACGTTTGTTGGCATCTGATGTTCATTTTTTATTTCTGTGGCTTATTACATACGCAGACTCGAACCAAGTCGATTTCACGAACCCGGAAAATTTCTACCACGATGTCAATAGCGTAGCCGGTCTTTTGAAGCAGTTCTTCAGGGAGTTGCCTGATCCAGTTTTTACAAATGAACGCTACCAGGATTTCATCAATGCGGCCCGTATGTAAAGGATGCTTCCTTAATCGATTTGCTTCGTACTGAATATATAATAGGCAAAGATGACGACATTCAACGTCGAGATACTTTGCATGCACTGGTCAACAGTCTGCCAGACACGAATTACGCTACTCTCCGTGCATTGGTTTTGGTATGTGCCACTTCCTTTTCATCACGAAATTAATACTTTTTTATACTGACAGGGAATCGCTAATAGCACCTTAACCATGTGCAAGAGCGAGCTTCTGAAAACAGGATGAATGCGGGGAACATTGCCATTAGTTTTGGGTAAGTAGCTCAATTTCATTTACTATTTCACTGAACTGATCGATTGGTTTGCAGCTTGACGCTTATGGGCTCCAACGCTGGCCACAACATTGCCGATTCGGGCTGGCAAGCGCGAGTAATCGAAACGGTCTTGCAGAATACGTTTCAAATCTTTGATGATGATTAAACGAGTGTCCTCTTTGTGTGTATTTGTCATACGTATTCGGGGTGTGTCAGGCATCTAATAATTGGAAAAATTTTCTCATTTTTGCTAGAAGAATAGCTGTCGGAACCTGGGGTTGGTTGTATTAGTTTAAATTCCTTGAACCGTCTTTGCGGCCCCTTTTTGACTGGAGGGTTCGCTATCGACTGGGCCTGATTTGGCGGACATCATTCTTTTTGGCCTCGTCAACCGGTAAAATGATTCAAACTGAGTATTTAGGAGCATATATGAGAAAAGGTAAACAGCAAACTTCAATATCACCCGCGCAAAAGTTTGTGTCCATCTTCTATTAAATAGTTTTGAATCTGTGAATGATTCCGACAGTGCTGGTTGAAAACTTAATCGGCGCTTCCAAGCAATCTGGCCATGGATGATGGCTTGCTTCCAAAACCCATGCTGTCTTTCGTCCATGGTTGCAAACCGGCTACTATTGGACGATTGGCCGAGAGCTTTACCCACTGTGTTCTCTAGACGAAAAATGACGACTAAAAGTGGGATAGGAATGCCCATCTACGGGATGCTCTTTGTGGGCTAGTAAGTGTGGGAAGCTTTTAGTTGCACGTTATATCTGATATCACTGGCCTGGGTTAGCCAGAGCGTGGGCCGGGTGGATGCGGTTCAAGAAAAAAAAAAGAAAGAAAAAAAAATTCTCCGCAATCAGTCACGACAAAGGACCAGGAAAAAGCAAACAATCTTTGCATGCAGACGGCATAAATAGAGGGAGCTTTGCCTACTTGATTTCCGGCCAGACCTTTCTGCCCCTAGTAGTTGGTTATCTCATTCCGACGTTTCGCGAATTTGGTGGATGCAATCACTTAACTAAAACATATCACCGAAACTTATAGCCATGGGCCAGCCGTCCTTTCAGGCATCGAATGCCTTGATATATCTGACCTATGGAGCTTTCCTGTAATTATAGTCCCATCGCCTTTCCGATGACACCATCAAGCTGACAGTTTTAGGGTTGTCGGTCTTTACATCGCCTATCTGCTGCGCAAGCAGACAAAAGGCCAATTCTTGTCCAGCAACGGGACGCAAAAGGGTTAGAATTCAAGAATGCAGCTTTTGGTTTTTTTTTGCAAACTAGCAGCTTCGTGCTAGAAATCTCCTGGTTTATCTTCGTACCTTTTTACTGTGGAGTTGACTAACACGTATTGCGCGGCTCTCCCCTTTGCCGTCTTGGATTGATTAGCTCTGCCTCTTGCTTTGAACTTCATCGCTTCGGGTGAGTTGTTGAATGCATGGGCTGTCGAGCCGATTCTTTCTTCTCCTTAGTGAGAAGCGGCAGCCGAATACTAGTTGTCGAATCACGGCTACGAAAACATGACGGGATACTTCTTTACTCTATACGAAAAAGACCTTCTGTCGAGAAGAGAACAAAGTCCTAGAGCCCGAAAGAGACTGGAATCAGAAAGCATGATTCGATTGGTTGGCGCAGCATATAACAGGTTCGTATCAGAGAGTTCACTTCAGCATGTGTTGCTCTAGATGTCTTTGTCCTCGAAAGAATTGCGAAGGCGAACAGCCAAGTTCCCGCGAATAAATGCGTCCGTTCTACCTCGTTGGCGGGCTCCAGGGCAACATTTGCTGCGGCAACACTACGGGTGCTGACTGTGGCACTGGGCTATTGGATGATCCACCTTCAAAAACGCATTGTGTGTGTATATTTGGAGAGATCACCATGCTATCAGTGCGAGCATGATGCTGAGATTGTACCGTTGAACACTCGACCAAGTTAATGCTTGCGTGGGAAACGTGCTGCCGCTTCTCCCCTATCCATTTTGTGTTGTTTAAATATGAAGTACGGAGTATGCTGATTATAGGGGACCTTTATTTTTATTTTGCGTCTTGTAGGTCTTGGATCAGGTATTCTCTTTACCTACCCTGAAATCGCGACGATTGCTGGCGTGCAAGGTTTACTCGTCTACGGGTTCGCATCCTCTCTTCCGCTTCTGGTCTTTGGATACCTGGGACCGATTATTCGGAAAAAATGTCCAGATGGCTTCGTTTTGACGGAGTGGGCACGAGAGCGATATGGAATCGTCACGGCCATGTATTTGAGTCTTTTGACGTGAGTCGGTATCCTCTGCTCAAGTAATCCTCGGGCTCTAACAATTTTAGCCTAATTACCCTTTTCCTTTACATGGTCGCCGAACTGTCTGCATTGCAACAGATCGTCAACGCGCTCACGGGGTTGAATGGGCTGCCAGCTGTGATTGTGCAGGTGGTCGTTACCACTATTTATACATCCTTGGGTGGGTTCAAGGTCTCTTTCATGACCGACAACATCCAGGGAGCTATGGTCGTCGGCCTTATCATTATTGGCGTCATCACCGTGGGCACCAAGACCCAGATTGACCGTTCTCTGGTCGACTCATCCGGGTTGTTGAACGCTTCTCTTCTCGGCTGGCAACTCATCTACATTCTCCCCATCGCCATCTTGACAAACGACTTCTTCTTGTCTAACTTTTGGCTTCGAACTTTCGCCTCAAAAACCGACCGAGACTTACGCATCGGTGTCTCCATTGCAAGTTTCGCTGTCTTGTGTATCGTTGTGCTCGTGGGGTGCACAGGTCTCTTAGCAGCATGGACCGGCGTCTGGCCCGGAGATCCACCACAAAGCGGCTCAATCGCATTCTTCCTCCTCCTGGAGAAGCTACCAGGCTGGGTTGTGGGAATCGTCCTGGTCATGACCGTTGTTCTCAGCACAGCAGCTTTTGACAGTCTTCAGTCCGCAATGGTCAGCACGGCGAGCAACGACTTATTCCGCAACAAACTTCCGCTTATCTACATCCGTGTCGGGGTGGTATTGTGCATCATCCCCGTGGTAGTCGTCGCTCTAAAGTCTCCCAGCGTACTGCAGATATTCTTGATTTCCGACCTCGTCTCTGCGTCCGCGATCCCAGTCTTGATCATCGGCTTATGGGATAAATGCTACTTCTGGAAAGGCTTCGAAGTTATTGCCGGCGGGCTGGGAGGCATTCTGACTGTCTTCATCTTTGGAACGATCTACTACGGTAGTGCGTATGAAGGTGGACGGTTGATCTTGTTGGAAAACGGCCTGTACGCCAACGATTGGAGTGCCTTCGGTGAGCTTATCCCCGTACCACATTGCTAGACAATATACTGACCTAATTTGTAGGCGCCTTCGTTGCTGCTCCTGTAGGAGGGTTTGTATTCGCACTCATCGCATTCGCTTTACGGGTTCCATTCCAGTTCGTTATCGCTAAGGTTCGGGGTCAACACTTCGGTGCGTTCGATAAGCCAACAAAGCCTGTACGGCCTGCAAGCGCGAGTGATAATGCTTTGCGCGCTGAGAGTGACACTCGTGATGAGGAAGATGGTAAGCAGCGTGGTAGCCCTGCTGTCGAAGTTGATGGTGGGAGGGGTAAGTGGTGGAAATTGAGGTAATTGGTCTCACGATACCTTGAATAACAGGAGTTACTGGATGAAAATGAGTTGATGGGTGTTAATTTGGGGCGCGGAGATACAAAGAAAAGCAGAGATGGGGGAAGCTGGAGTGGTAGCAGAAACTACGAGAGGCATCGTACAAGTCTTGGGGCGGTCTTTTGAATATACGGTAACTGAGAAATAAGGTGCGATGTGATAAGCCTCAGTTGGACTTTACCCATAGTCAACATTGCCGATTTAATC
Source organism: Amauroascus niger (assembly GCA_001430945.1). Lineage (NCBI taxonomy): Eukaryota > Fungi > Ascomycota > Eurotiomycetes > Onygenales > Onygenaceae > Amauroascus > Amauroascus niger. The sequence continues at coordinate 57,546 of LJPK01002855.1, forward strand.
GTCTGTTATTCGCTCGCTATCATTTTCCAAATTTATACACAAGTGATATATAATACATGACACCCCGCCAGTCTAGACACTGATGTTCGACATTCAACTGACATTTAGTTCGTTTTCGTGGCAGCCGAGCTTGCCACTCTGGCCTTTCTTTGCCAGCCAAGTCACTCACTGTTTAAATCTCATACTTAACAGCTCGATCCGATCCTTCATCGACAATCCCGGCGCAAACATCGGATCCGTATCCAGATCCTCCCCGGTCGTTTCCTCCGCCAAACCCCACACCTTCCAGTCCCCGTCTTCCCCGTTGATCATAAATCTCTGCAGAACAACATACTCTGTACAATCCTGTTGCTTCTCACTCTGCTGTGCCGTATTTTGTTCGTCTCCAGTGCCCGGTGTGATCAGGGACTGTTTGCTTTGTATTCTAATCACGGTTTGCCGAATTCCGAAACCTTTGGCTTCAGGGAGGGCAGCAGCGCGGTCGGAAACGACATGCGCGCCGGAGAAGGTGGCAGCTAAGGGAAATTTTCTATAGGAATGAAGGGTCCAGAGGAGACGGGGAGAGGTGCGTGGACGGCGGGAGATGCGGGCGGCGAAGTTTTGGTAGATACCTTGGCAGCAGGTTCGTTGGAGGGAGGCGATGTCTCCGCTGTTTAAATGCAAATCATGTCAGTTAAATCAAGTATAAAGAGGCAGGGACTTTAACGAGAGGGAAGCTGGAGAGCCGTACTTTGCGAATGCTGTGTACATCTGTTTGTGCAGTTCGAGAGCTCTACGTTTTCGTTCTCGCAGCCTCAGCGGAAGCTTTTTGTTCACAAACCTGCAGTAGGATAATATGCTAATCCCCCGAGCCAAAAAGAAAGAAGAGTATTAGCTTGACACGTCCGTCAAACACTCGGAGTCCGTTGGAATGCTCATGGGTGAAAATACCTGACAAAGTTCATAACCTTCATTTTCAACGATAACCACTCCATCCGTAGCCTCAGCTTCGGATCTTTGAATATCGAAGGCATATTCCGCCATACGGGCCTAATAAATGTTCCTGGCAGCAATCCGACATCGTCTGGTATCATCTCCCGGTTGGCTCCACTCATAGTCTCCTTGACACGGTTTTTCATGCTCATCTGTGCTGGTATGCGAGGTTTAACGACTTGAGCGCCGCCTTTAGCTGCATATTGGTTTCCGGAGGAGGAGAACAGCCTCAGCCGGCATGGCGACTGTGAAGGAAACGAGATTCTCGAGGTTGCGGAGCGGGCCAGGGATGAGGAGATGGGCCGGATCGGGAGATGTAGTGCGGAATTCATGGTGGCGGTGTATACGGGGTGTAATTGATCTGGATCAATTGGCCTCCTGGCAAGCCTTCAGAAAGGCGTGAGCGGCTACTCCTTGATTCTCAAGATCTCCCGCGTCTTCGACACCACTTTTGCATCAACATTTTGAACTGCTTTTCTGATAGCCAAGAAAGCCGTGATATTATGTAAGCTATTCGGAATGCGGAAATACATAATACCGATGAAACGCTAGTCCGCTTCTGGAGTAGCTTCAGCCGGCAAGAACCTTATCGGTACTTCTATCTCTTGAAGAGCAACAAGAAGAATGGGGAAGAAGAGAAAAGACAGGGAGAGAGAGAGAGAGAGAGAGAGTGGATGGAGAGAGATTGACGAAATGTACGGAGATAGCAAGAGACCCGAGAAGCATGGTGGCTTGGCCTTCTTTCAGCAAAAAACCCTTTTTTGATGTCGACGTTGCCATTGCATCGCAGCATTTGGAAACCTCTCACGTTGTCCCGTGGAAACCGGCCTCGAACTCGTATTTGATTCAGACTTCATCGGACGTCCGAATGCTTCCATCGAACTTGACGCTTCCTTCGAGTTGCAACGCGGGCCTATAAATTGAAAGCAGGGAAGCGACGGGGTGTGGATATCCCCTCACGATTTCTGTGGAATTGAAGTAGTTCACCTGGGAGAACATGGACTTGGAGCGAGCCATTCGCGCGATAATGTAATTAAACCCTGCTGTAAACCAGTTTGTACACTCAAAAGCTCCGTAGAATTACATCTATCTCCCTGACAAGCATCGGAAAAAACGAAGTGTTGATTCTAAGATGAGATGAAGTGACGGAGAAGGCGTTTTGCACCAGGAAGATCCTTGAGACTCCCACCAACAGCATCCACTCTGTATGCGTTTTGCCTTTTCTCCTTTCGTGTCTGGACAAGCTGGTCCTCCAGCGCTCACAGGTTCCATCGAGAAACCCAAATCGTCCCTACTTCCCCATTGCCACCTCTTGTTGCCCCTGGCCTCGACCTGAGCTGCCTCGCCTTGACACTTCTGAACTCAGATCTCCCAGACTCGCCTCCCCGAAAACGCTCCCAATTCGATTAGGCTTCTCTGTCGAGTTACCGGATAAAGGAAGAAAACTCATAGCAAAAACAAGAAGAAGCCCTCAAGACTGGCTTCCTCCACCCCCGACGCGGCGCCCCTCCCTCCTCCTTCTTCCTCCTCTCGCCATGCCGTCTCCTCTCAGGCTCGCTTCCGCACCACCTCCACAATTCTAAGCAATCTCCTAGATCCCAATCTTCTGCCTCCTCCCGACGCTGCTCCTGCCCTTCCGCTCTCCTCTCTCAATGCCTTGTCCAAATCTCCCGCGCGCACTCCGTCCCCACAATCCTTGACCACCAACCCCTTACACCCCCGCGTTGCCGTGATCCTGGGTGTCGATCGTCGCTGGTACCTCCCTCTGCTGGTCTGCCGAGCACTAAGCATCGCGCCAGCGGCATGGTGGGGCTTGCGATGTGCATTTACGTTTCTGGCGGAGTTGTTGAGAATTGAGCCGAATTTGTGGAGGCAGGAGGGCGATGGCGGCAGCGGGGCGGGAGGATGGACAGCAGCAATAGTGAAGGGGACGGCGGCGACGGTCGCTGCTGTAGATTGGGATGTCGATAGGAGGTTTCGGGTTACGGAGGTTGCACTGGCGATAATATGGGTATGTTTTCTTCTACTGATCAAACGGGTTCTAACCTCAAAAAGAGGAGCCTTGCTAATAGGATGGCCTCCACCTGCAGTGCTTTTCTTCCGCCTACTTGTCGTATTTCTTTGCTGATTGCTTGATGTCTCGTTGGTGCGTAAAATCATTCCTTCATCTCCCTCTTGAGACGCCCGCAGACTAACACAACTGAATCGACACAGGCTTCTCAATTACACACCTCCAGCTGTCGTAATTCGTCTCCTTACCACCAACGGCCTCCTTGCCTACATTACATCCTGGATCCTCCATCTTTCCGGCGCATCATCCGATCCACGTCTGCTTCTTCCAGCCTGGGTATCTATAACTTTAGTTCGTCCCCCTTCGTCCCACTATCCTCCTAGCTCTACCAATGCTAACAAATGCACTAAAAACCCAGATTCTAACCTTTCTCTACCATCTCACCCAACGCAAGATCAACATCAAGAAAGAAACCGCCGCCTCTCTCTCCGTATTTTCCCTCGCCAGCTTTATAAGCATGTGTTCCCTGCTCCTACAACTCCACCTATCTCGTGAGAATGAGTTGGACCCACCTCTGTTCGCACTGGGCAAGAAGGCCTGGAGAATCCTTGCCGAAAAGATGGTGGTTGTTGAGCATTTGCACGGTGGTGCTTCCGAGGTTTGACCTGGCCGGGCTTGCCCTTAATATCTTTGCTTTTACGGTACATTGCATTTTCAGTTCTTAGGTTGTTTTGCCCCGGGTTGGAGCTGAGCTCCAGAGTTATGATATATTTTAAGCCCCGAGCATTGATTATTTTTTCCTTCTTTCACAATTATTACCCTCGTTTAGATTGTTTATATCTCCATTCTTTGGCATCCCTCTTTGCCATGCATGAATAGTATACTACACTGAAGAATGTGGATTCTATACTCCATATCCAAACCTCTTTCTTGTCTTTTTACTGGCACAGTCAACAATGTGGAGTATTTACAGAGGCCTTTTATCATGTAACAGTAGAACTGCCGAAAGATGCGAGACACATATTAGATATCATTTCTTGTTATTAGGTCATAACTTAAAAGGAGCACCATAAGTCAAAACATGAGCATTGTAGAAGAGAATGGATGCAGCAAGTCAGTGTCTGTGTGATTTGCATGCTGAGTGTAACAAAGCCCGTCCTTCCAAATCAGATCGATTCTGAAACAACCTTATTACCATCAACCACCTGAAGACTTGTGAATAACAAACAGATAGAACAATCAGCTTGAACCATACTATTTGAAACACCATCTGACACATTAAGAATAACAAAACATCAATCTATGCGTTCATGGGTATCTGTTTGATGCCACCACTTGTCGCCAACCAGCTATTGGATCATTTCCTCCCGTAGTGTGACATTAGCTACTGCCTGCGGAAGAAGATAAATCGTGCGATGTATCTTCGAAGGAAGCTCACGTCTATCGCTTCAGCATACGCATATCGTAGGTTGATGGAAATCTGTGATTGTCATATGGCATATTGGAACATATGACACATTTGGAACAGACGATACGGCGTTTGCCAAACTTTCTCGAGCGTAGACTTGCAGGAAGACGACGAGAGGGACGTGAACCTTGACTTAGAACCCGTGGACCTTGATGGTCTTGGCGTCAAGCTCAAGTCCTTCTTTCTTGTCGGTCAAGAATTCTTGGACATCTTTGCGTTGATCCCCTTGGAGCTGGATCACCTCGCCCATCTCAGTGTCATTCACGATGGTGCCATTGCAAGCTGGAGTAAACAAACAAATTAGTTGTCCGTCAAAGCGAAGATCGTACAGGATGCAAACATACCGAATTTCTTTTTGATGACCTTGAGAATCTTTTTCTGATCAAACTTTTTCGGGAGACCTTGGACAGTCGTCAAAGTCTTACGACCATTGCGCTCTGTGTGGGAGTGACGTGTTAGTGTCGCTTGTGCCAAGGCAAAAACCAGCACCCACGAACAAACCGTTTTAGACGGCCGAGTCGAAAGAGGAGCACACTCACGTTGTATCCGTATATGGATATAATTTTGAGACTGTTTTGTATCGCCGGTGTCTTCGTCAGCTTCGGCGAAGGGGTCTGTTCAAAGCGTTTGTGGTTAGTCTTCAGTTGCACACTCAAAAAACGGCCCACCACAATTACCCCGCTTGGAGCTTCAAAAAACGACATCACGCGACACAAAGACCTCTCATGTAACATTGCTGCAGTCATCTTTTTCTTATCGAGAGTATCTTCATGCTGGTGGATGGGTGTGATAAAAAGCCAGTTTCACCCTGTGGCTTTTGAGACCAAAGTGGGCGGAGCGGGCGGGCAGACAACGAGACGACTTACCAAAGGTCTTGAGGTTTTCGATTGACATAAACTCAGCTGTTTTGCCGAACCGCTCTAACAAGTTGTATGTGATTAAAAACGGGTCTGGGAGTGTTGCTTGAGCGTGTAGGAAAGTGCTGCGAGTTGATGCGGATCGAACGTTCTGAACGGGGGGATTGGGGGGTGAATGATGGATGGTGGGCGGTGGGTGGGAGAGAAAAGGTCGGGGCAGTCTTTTTAAGTTGGCGGAAGGAGTGACAGGGAGGCAAGGGTCGCCCGAAAGGGGAAAGTGGCGGCCCAAAACTCTGTCGCTTGATGACTAACTGGGGCGCGTGAGTGGCTGATTGCGTCTTGGCATCATCGACAAAACTCTATTTGAGTCCCGCCCGCAAAGCTCGATTTTCGCCAGGGGGCGGAAATGGCACTCATAGTGGTGATGTTATCTCGATCTCGCGCGCAAAGTCATGGGCCATACCCGGAGAGTTTTTACATCATGACTAACTAACTACTGTGCAGCTACTAGAACTTTAGAAAAGACAGTTTCGTGGCAGTCATTTCGCCACAGACGCGCCCCTTGCACACTCCGCAAGACAAGCACTGAACCCTTGTAGTTCTAGCAACTAGTTAGTCGTATGGCTCTCTGATGCTATTTATTACGAATCACCATCATTTTCACTTGTAGAACTTTCTTAGTTCCGCCTGATAACGCCATGCTAACCCAGACAAACTCAGAAATGCCACTTACGGCGCATTTGCAGCATCAGCTCCCCTTTCTCAGATCTAGATATCTGGCAGCGTAATCGTTTGCCAAGGCCAAATCGCCGGATAAATGCATGAGTGTAGCTTTCTTCGACGTCATTTCGCACTGACCCTGCACATTTCTGACCTTTGAGTACTCTTCAAACGCACAGTCAATAAACTCCGACGCTCTTGCTATGTGTTCTTTTTGCCGTATGGCATCCTGTTTGTTTCGCCCAGCAAGACCCATATTTGCATCCGCTAGCAGCGAATATGTACGCGCAGCTAGCATGCAGTCGTCGTTCTCCAGTACCTGAGGCATGATGCTTTCCAAGATATCCGCTGCAGCGGCAAATTCCTGGAAAGTAATTAATATAACACCGAGGTTCCCCAGGGCTTCCCAAAGACTGGGAAGTACACGGGACCGATAAGCTATGCTGGCGGCTCGCATCACTAGAGAAAAGGCGCGCTCGGGCTGGTCTGTATTCTGGAATATGCGTGACTTCAGATTTAGAAGTTGGATTTGAATGGCAACATCGAAAACGCCATGTTGGGTTGATTTGGCCACTTGTTCGATCAACTTGAGCGCCGAACCATAATCCCCTTTGCAAATTAAGAACTCCACTTGTAGCAACGATAGGGTTATTGTATGTTCTGGGTCGCTGGGCACGCAAGCCTGAAGTTGAGAAACGAGGTGCTCCGCGGTTACTTTGTCATCCCTGCCCGGAGTCAGTTAACAAGCCCATTGACAGAAGTTCGTTTTGAAATATACCGGTGCAACTGATGTCTCAGCCTCAAGAGGCCGCAGACGAACGTCCAAGTTTGGCGGTTTTTAACGCTTTGAAGAGTGCTGGATGAGACTTCCTCCAATTCCAGCGTAGCTTGACTGTGTTTACCAGACAGGGACAACTTTAGGGCTAGATGTTAAAAACCACTGAAAAAAGCAAGGCGCATACACAAGAAGCTTACAAGCTGGGAATTTCGAAAAGTAGCCCTGAGATAATCGTCGAAAATAGCATTGTCTCGGTAGCATTCCCGAAAGACGTCATACGTAGCCACCGCTAGATGTGAAGCACCTTTTTCGAAAACAAGTTAGAACCAAGGAGTAATTCTATTCAGGTGATTCTTACCAAGACGCATGAACAACGACGCTTGAAGTACGAGCAGCTGACCCATTGATGGATTTAAATTTTGGCTCGCGTTTAGATGGGCTGCCTTGGCAATATGTTCAAACACAGAACTGATGCTTTCTCCCTAAAGCGACGTGGTTAGCATGTTATTAAACAGTACTAGGGCCAGATGTTTAGCATACATAAGATGACTCCAGCTTTGCTTCTCCCAGTATGGATGTGCTCAGGAGAGTCCACATCTCATTCTCCCGAGCTTTGGCTTGTAAGAACGCCAACGCTTCCCTGTCGCTTCCAAGCATTCCAGTATTCTGAATATCTCTGAACGCACTGGGGTATGCTTTCCGGCAGTAGTACAGCCAGCTCATGCAGTAATTTAAACAATGCATATCTTGGGTTTCCCTAGCTATGGAGATCGCCTCCTGCATAGCAGCGACTGCTTCTTCAAGGCATCCAAAATCGGCCTGAAGGATGGCCAGATTTAGGAGTGCATATTGGTAACAAGTACGGTCCTGATTATGCAGAGCATAGTCGAAGTATCGATGAAGATTATCAAAAGAGGACGGGAAATCTCCTGCTCTCCACGAATCCAGGTACCTTTGGAATGACATATTAGCAGCTTTCCCCAAATGACGAATTTTCCTGAGTAGTACAGCCTACCTTACATAGTGGGAGAGGGTCGGGACAGCCGCGCCAGAAGCAAGCATTTCCCGTAGCCTCTTCCGCACTTCTCCTGTGACTCTTGTGCCCTTGCCTAGATGAATTATCAGTACGGCGAAGAACGACATGCAGTAAAGAAGAAAATCGGGAAATGATTACTTTGCATTTCTTGAACTTGAAACTCCAATAGCCTTTCCATGTCTTTTGTACTCAACGTAACCTTGGTGTCTTCTTCGCCATCAGCTAAGTCGCCATAAACAACCTGCGCCAGAGGACTCTCCATATTCAAACCAAGCTCTACGAGGTTCACATCTACTCTGGTCTGGCTGTCCACTGGATTCCTCTTCGCCCAAGCATGATACGTGGGCATTCTATACTTGATGAGTGCACGCCACAAGGCGACGGAATCGTGGAATTGGAGCCTGGCGTATTCGAGCTGCGATCTCCGTACGAATGTACCCAGAGGCGAAGTTCTCGAAAGTCGCATTTTGCCAGGGATTGAAATTATGCCATTGCTCTGGTCCCGCGATTGTTCCTCGCGCGTCTTCATCACCAAATCTGAAATCAACATGAAGAACTCCTCAAGGGAGTCTACGCAGTCCAGCTGCCATATTTTCTTTAAGAATAGGTCCCATACCGTGCGACCGGGTATCGACGAAGCTAGGCTGGATGTTGCTGCTTCGAATTCTTTGATGGATATGGTATGGGCCCTATCATGGTCGAGCACTTGACTTTTCGAGTTGAGAGCATCTAAAGGCAGCAGATGGGACATGAAAAAGGACAACAGGACAACAATTGCTGAATTTGGCACCACACCGTCAGAGTAGATCGAGACCAGAGCAAGTAGAGCGATTTTAGAAGGAGTCAGATAGCGCGCCATGCTGACAGTGCACACAGCCTTTTCGCTCCCAAGCCAGCGGTTGATATTGACTTCGCATTCAGATCCGCTTCGAGTGACGGATTTAAACTGAGTGACAGAATCTCCCCAAGCCCGGTTTCACACTTTTTGCCCCGAAAGGTTACGGAGGAGGCATGGACGGGCAATTCGACGTTTTCAGACAAGGAAAGCGGCTTGCCACGAGAACTCAGAATTGACCCAGCAGGTTGGGTGTTGATATCACTTCTCGGGGGGTCAAGCTTCTGCGATTCTTGGGATTGGGCGAATGAGGCATTTGAATCTTGGTCAGTGGAGTGAAACTTTGACAGTAAAACGGAAGCTTGTCGGGTGACAGGTAGCAGAAAAGGGTTGGCCGAGATCACAAGTGCTGAATGTGTGTGTGTAATGATGAAAGGACGGTGCAAAGGAAAATAGCCGCGAACCACAGAACTTCAAAACTCTCTCTCCAGGCTGCCCCGCGACTTCCGCCCCCGCCAAACCTATAAATTGATTCTTCGACCTCCGGGCGTTAACTAACCCTGAGATTTCGCTTCGTTGCGATTCCGCCTGCTTTAGTGATCAGTCTTCGTTTGCTTTTGCTTCGGCTTGCAGAGCGCCACCAGAGCGGTTTCAATCTTTCTGCATGACCACCATGACCCGCCAATCGAAGGCCCAGCCGTTCATGTGCAGTGACCTCGAGCAAATCCTCCCCTTGGTCACCAAAGGCAAGGTCAGAGAGATCTATAAGATCGACGAGTATGCACTCCTCTTTGTGGCATCTGATAGAATCTCTGCCTATGATGTGATTCTGGATAATGTGAGTTCTTATCTCCCTGGTGAGGACGACACTTGGGTATGTGACTCACGATCTGCCCAGGGAATCCCCAACAAGGGAGTTATCCTCACTCTCCTTTCTGCTTACTGGTTTAAATTTCTCAAAGCCGCCCTGCCAACTCTCCAAACACACTTTATCAGCCTTGACCTGCCACCTCAGGTCCCACCAGAGCTTCGACCGAGATACCAGGATCGAAGTATGGTCGTGCGCAGGATCAAGGTCTTTCCAATCGAGTCAATCGTGCGTGGATACATTTCCGGCTCGGCATGGAGGGAATATAATGAATCTGGCACTGTGAACGGGATATCCATGCCAGAAGGCTTGGTTGAAAGTGGCCGCCTCCCAAGCGCATTGTGGACTCCAAGCACCAAGGCGGACCAAGGAGATCATGATATTAACATCCATCCTAGAGACGGTGTGACTCCTTGGAAGTACTTGTTCTTGTTCGTCGCTGACAGTTTTATAGCTGGTAAACTCATTGGCCAGAAGTATGCCGACCAGGTCCAGAGCATCTCTATTACTTTATACAACTTGGCATACGCTCACGCCTACTCCCGCGGCATTATCATTGCGGACACGAAATTTGAATTCGGCCTCGATGAAGAAACTGACCGGATCGTTCTAATCGACGAAGTGCTTACCCCAGATTCGTCCCGGTTCTGGCCCGTCAGCAAGTATCAGCCAGGCCGCTCCCAGGAAAGCTTTGATAAGCAGTTCTTGCGAGACTGGTTGACCTCTAATGGGTTGGCTGGGAAGGAGAATGTTGGAATGCCAGCTGACATTCAGAGGAAGACCGAACTTAAGTATCAAGAGGCGTTTGAGCGGATTACAGGAGACGTCTTTGAAAACGGTATGCCATCTGTTCTCGAGGGTGGGGTCCTGGTCGAGTGAATTGGAACACTAGGAATACGGGGTTCATAGCAAAACTTATAGGGATAGAAAAAGGTATATTTTCATTGGAGGTTTCTGTCCGCCAAAAATGGGTTCACAGGGGATATATGGCGCATTCTTCTAGAGAATTTGGTTTCTGATGGGATATTATAGTATTAGTATTCGAGGTATATATTTGTATTTGGTTCCTGGTGGTGTACATTAAATTGGGCCTTTTTGTACAATTTTCCTCTGAACATCAAGTCTGGAAATGAACACCCGTCAGCTTCTCTGTTTTGGGCTTTTGATCCGGGCCAAAGTAGAATCATCCCCATTCCGATACACCCAAGTATGGCACGTAGAATACAGAAAAGAGTTATACTGAACAAGGCATCAATGCATTCAAGTCTCCCACTCACTCCCCTTCTTTCTTTTTGAACCCCTTCAGTTTTTTAAATCTATCCAGCCCCTTTGCCTCGGCATCCACCAGCAGAGGTTCTTCCTGGCTGAACTCCGCCGTTGACACACCCATGGCATTGGGCCCGCAAATCCTTTTCTCTTCATCCATTTCTTCCTTTGACAGCCCATTCGTCGCCCACATGCGATGAATCCTCAAATCATACGGCCCTTCCACCCGGTCTGTCAAGCCAATCCCGACAGATTTTACCCTTGACCTCACCATGCCGGTCTGAGGTTCAACGACCTTGCCGTAGTTTGTCCGAACAAAATCACTCCATTTAATTAATATCGTTTCCCAGCCTGTTGAATCTGGATTGGGCCTTGTGGTATGCGTAGACATCGTGGATATTGAGGAGGGAAAGTCAGCAAGTGCCGGAGGGACATCTGACTGTGCCTCCGGGGATGCATTCGGTGAACTTGATTCAGAAGCTATTCGATGATGATGCGTCCAAAGCCGGTGCTGGTGGATATCCGTTTCCACGATGCTATCCGTCTGTACGTTGACCGTGTATCTCCTTCCATCGGACTTCACTCTAAGCGCCAGAAACGCATAGGGGTCCATGTCCCAGGGTAATCCGCCAAATATCCATCGACGGTCTTGATTTCGAAACGCGGAGTAGCCCGTCCTTTGCACCCTCCAGTTCTTGGGGAGTTTGGTTGATATGCAGCCATGAAATCGGGCATGGGCGGGCGAATTCGTCGCTGGGTCGGCGGGCACGTAGTCTAGATTTGCTGTGCTGTAGCCGCCTACAGCGCGGTCGGACATCGTTTTACATTGTTTCACCGTCCCTTCGTGTTCAAAATCGAGGAGATAGCTGGGTTTCGTTGGGATCTCAAGCGTTTCAAAATTCCAGGCTGGAGAGTTGCTTTTGTTAGCTTCGGTCCATGTTTAAGATATCTTTTTATATGTGCGTAGCAAGCATTCACACCATGTAGTAAAGTAGTTGGGCTAGCGAACGTAGAAAGAAGCTCTTTGGAGCTTTGCACGTACCCAGCTTTGAGAGGCGAGTTAGTTCCTCAGTCGTCCTCTTGACAAAGCCTGGCCCGCGGGCAAGACATTTCGCTGTCGGTATCATTTGCGAGGGTTTCTTTTATCAATAGAATTAGTTTTGATTTCTAGTAATGCATTTCGCTTTCTTCTTAGGACGCAGCAACGCAATGCAGTAGTTCACAAACTCCGAGTCGATGACCTCAGTTTAGTTAAATATTGGAGGTGCCGGGTCTAGTTATCACGTGAACGTTGCTCTGAGACGCGACCTTCTTGCGGTAAACTATTCGCAGGTAGTGAAAAGGACTTGGATACACACGCCTCTACATTTCAAACCTGTTGTGGAGATGGTTATTGTTATAGATGCTATATACGGGTATGTATGTACATACAGACAACTAGAGATCAGCCCCCAGTCAAGCCAAAAACCAAGAGCAATGCAAAATAACTAATGCTGTTAAATGAGCTGGGTATTTCAGAGATCAATTCATTTCATGCCATCATAACCAGAAGAACCCATTTATAATTGGTGACCACACAATGTCGAATGCTAAGAGATGCGGATAGCTTCCAGAATCAAATCCAAGATGATCCATTGCTCAATCGAAAAAAAAAAAGAAGATTCAAGCTTTCAAGAAAGATAATAAGTGGCACGATCGGTACCAGTGTTGTAGGATATAAAGTGAAAAAGAGGTATGAAAAGCATTTTGCAGAGAAACTTTGATTCATGGTCGCTTAACTTGTCTTGTGCCAAAATATGTCAAGTTCACAGGTGTATCATTTACACCTACCATGGGGGCTGCCTCCCCTAACATTTCCCATGGCTTTGGTGGGCATGGCCCAATAATTCGTCCATTATTTTGTAAACGGAGTTGATGCGTGAATGAGTCGGGGTTTTCAGTCGTGGCGGATGCTTGGATGCATTGGCTCTGCGACGGGGTAGGTTGTGAGTGTAGTGCGAGGCTCGTGGACGACCCGCTTGCAGAAGTTCCCAAACTGACTTGTGTTGAAACGAACTGGGTTTCTGTAATCGGACCAAGAAGAAACAACAATAGTGCATCGTTTTGGGGGTGAAGACATGCCGGGCACTTGTCTCTCAGAAAGCGAGCGCATTCATATCGTGCTTCATCAGGAAAGGTGTCCACTAGAGTAGAGCAAACGTCGAGTGCTTGAATTTGTAAACTGGCCCATGAGCTTGGAAGCATGGCCAGAAGACTGTCGCATTTCGTAAAGGCCGAAAAAGATGAGCTAAAGTTCTCAATTGAGCGGCCAACGAAAACTGGTGACCTTGCTATGCAGCTGATTTGAACCAAAAGACGAGTTTGATGGTCAAGTTCCGTTCTCGAATCGCAAGGTGTAGGCAGGAGTGAGCGGTGCAGGGCCACCAACCGAAGAAGAACAAAGAACCAAAGACCAACTGACTGTTCTGCAGATAAGGTTATAGAACTTGTGTTTGATTCCACATCTGCTTCTGTCTTGGTGTTCCCAAGATCTACGGTTCTTTGCAAAAGAGAAATCATTTTTTCGCCGAGATCAACGCCCATTGACGACGGAACAAACTCGTCCGGGATTGAGTAAGATAACTCTTCAACTATACGCAAGTAAATCAATGCGTCCTCTTCATTAGAAGGGCCCGATGAATGGGCCGAGTGGATAGGGAGCCCTAGAAGTTCAAATTCTGCATGCTGCCTGATCTTTACAAAGGTTAGTAGAAGGTCGCTTTCGCCGCAATGACCAGGGAAGTCTCTTACCAACCGAGCGGCACTGACTGGTAATACATTTAAAACCTCAAGCCAGCGACGATCACCTTTCCGGATATCAGCTTCTGCCGTTTTGAACAGTAAATCAACAATACTGCTTCTAGTAGTATCCCCTTCTGATTTAGCGTCGAGGAGCAGTCGCAGTTTAATCAAACAGTAAGATAAGGAAAAATCATCAATGAGCTCAACAATGCTTTGTGTCTTTTGGACACCGGCTAATCCTGGAAACAGTTAGTACATCTTGAAAACGGAAATTCAAAGAATCGGACTCGCCTTGCGTTTTCAGACCCAGCAGAATGTCCAACGCTTGGTGGATGATATTTACGCAATTCGGAAAGTCTTCCACGATTCGACCGGCTTCCTCCAGACCAAATGTATTCACATTTTGGATTACCAGTTCACGCAGTAGAGAGGTCAACGAGGGCATCTCCTGTTCTATTACATGGGGGTTGCTTGTTGGATTCAAGTCAGCTTCCTTCAGAGCTTCATTAATTAAGCCTAGAGCATCATAAGCGTGATGCGTGATATAGTCTTCCCTGGAAATTTGAAACCGGTAGGATAACTACCCTTCAAATTAGTAATAAAGATACGTGTAGGGGCATATTGAAACTCACAAAGTTCGCGGAACCGGGCTCGCGAAAATTTCCCTTGCACAGTAGGTTGACCATTTCAAAGCGCAGGCCGGTTATGTTTGGGATAGACTGTCGATGCAAGTCTGATTTTAATAACTCGTTGATAAAAGCAACGAATGCGGGAAGCGTGACACAACCAACACCCGCAAGGGACGGGAGGAATGCTAGGAGGCAAGGTCGTGACGAGAGTTTCAGCATTGAGGTGATCCATTTAATCATTAACCCATCAAAAACCTTTGGGTTGAAGGTTCGTAGCTGAGATAAGTATTGGGCGGTTTCACAGGATGAAGAATGAAGTTTTCTGGCATGCTGCAGCTTTCGGCTCAACATATCAAAAATTCGACACATGCTCGTCTCATCCATGCCACTTCCTGAATTGAGCAGCTGATGGAAAGATTCGGTAAAACCCGGGTTAGCCGTATCAAAAGTCTCCGTTGAATGTTCTGACACTGGTGATGAGACTGATATTGCAAGCTTCCTATCGAAGCGGGAAAGGTCACGGCGAAGCATTGCTACCGCAGAAAGTTCCCCCGGTAACTTTATCCCTATTTCAAGTAGAGACGATATCAATTCCAATATTGAAATATCTGCTTTGTTGGCGTGCTTATAGCCTGCGAAAACGCTCTTAAAAAGATCAGTTGAGGCCCCGATAGCTTTGAAAGAGTCGACATGATAATTGATGGTGTCCGCAGTGGAAATTAATACAACGATATCATCGGAACTCGAAGCATGCTTCAATATATCCGCTAAAAGCGATAAATCTCCCAAATTCTCAACGATGTCTCTGATCTCGAAAAATTGAGTAGGTGTAAGGGCCGATATTTCAACTGCGCAGGTATTGTTGGACTCAGGGTTTGTTCTAAAAGCCATGTTAAGTTAATGACTTAACGTATATTAAGAAGGCTATCACACCTTAAACATTGCTTGTTATATAAAACGACGTGTTCACGTATCCAATGTCCAATTTCCGATTTGATAGTCCAGCTTAAACCTGAAAAATCAAATGGAACACACCCTTCTTCGAAATTACCAGATATTGAATCGATGATGACTTCCGGTAATTGACGGCGGATATAGTGTTGGATACTTAACGTCTGCTGAATTTCAATACTGACGGAAAAACCTGCTCTCGTCAGAAGGGTATTTCGAAGATTCCAAACATGGCCCGGGAGCCGCCGACACGGAAGGTGGGTGAGAAGTTCAACATTAGGATGCAAAGGTTGCTAAGGCCGTTCAGATTAGTTTATTTGCAAGGCCATCCATCCCATCAGGGGAAACTTACTCTGTCATTGTTTATAGCGCCGCGCGCCATAAGCCCCTGTAAGTACTTGCCGACTGCAAACGACTGCGAGCGGACCAGCTCGCAAACCACATGATAAATATTTCCTGGTGCGAATCCGCGGCTGTCCGATTTTTGCTGTAAGAAAGTGACGATATAATTGTCTATATCGATGCCGGCTCTCTTCCATTTCCGTAGCAGGCGCACGGTGACGTATATCCTAGCGGGTCCACGGCGAAAATTCGTTGAGACCCATTCCAAAATCTTCAGAACTAAGCTACCGTAATCTAGATTCGAGTTAAGGCACTCTGAAGAAAGAGTTTCAACATCGTTCAAAGAGTCGAGAGAATCAAGCAAGCAAATAACGCGCTGAGCGGCTGACTGACGGCCACTTTGATGGCATATTTCAGCTTTGACAATCCTTTCGTTCCTGTGGGACAACGAGCCCACCTTCCTGCTGTCTTCTGAAAGATCAAGCTGAAAACATGCATTCAATGTGCTTTTATAAACTCGCCAAGTCAAAGGTAGAACGAAACAAGACGGATGCGATCCGGCGAAAGTCTTGATCAACCAAGAGAGGCGATTGGCCACTTGGTTTTTGGGATCGTAAACTTCAAGCGTCGGGATCTATGGCCACAATCAGATATGTCTTGTGGTTACAGAAAGAATTGGCTCATACCTTTTTTAGTTTTTCGAGTAAAGTCTCCGCTAGTCGCCGTCCTCTTTTTCGATAACGAACGAGACTTGTCCAGTACACTCCTAGCATTGATAACCATATAGGGAGTGTTTTCATCGAGGCCGCATCTAGTGAGTGAAGAAACCAGTCCAGAAACATATCTTGATCAAGTAGTTGCTCCTGAAAAAGTCGTGCCGTAAGCCTTACGCTGAATCGGACCGTTAGATCTTGAATGAGACAGTCTAAAAGTTGACATGGGCATATAGCTTACACATATGACATAGTGGGAACCCAATCCGGCGTCCCGCAAGCAGCAATCATACCATCCACAAATTGCTGCACGTTGACACTCCAATCCCGTACCCATTTGACTTCAAGGCTATACGCAATAGTTGCCGATGTACCTTTTCTTTTGAAGGCGCGAATCTCATTCGCACCCACACATTTTGCCAACCATACAGCCCTACCGATAGGTATTCCTTTGTTCAAGCATTGGTCAAGAAGAATTTTTCCCCTGATCCCATGAGGTATTGTCCGGCTCAGCCTCCGAAGTGGCACAGAGGGATTTGCCAAATCTCGCAACCACGCTTCTCGTTTGATGTCTGTCAAAGTAACACGGGGAGGAGGCTTAAAAGTCGAAAACTCTGTCATCTTGCAATGAGATTGTCGTCTATCGAGAGCTGCCGTAAAAACAGATGACAGAAGTTTCAACCCGGATCGATGTTTGAACTGGGCGTAGAGTGATGGTCTCGCTGTATTACTCTCGTTCTGTGAAACTTGCACCCGGTCATAAAACCCCTGTTTGGCTGTCAGATCTGTCAGTGAATCCTCCGGATGGTTTCCTTTCCAAGGATAGAAGTCTAATGGTTCTAGAAAACGGATTAGCTACAATTGGTATCTACATGGCTGAAAAACCTACTATCTGAATCAAAAGTTGGGGCAGCGTCAGATACTTCGATGCAAAAAGGCATCGTCTGGACCTCAGTATCCACGGTCTCGTCCATACGCGCCGATTCTTTTGCGGAGCCGCCCACTTGCGGCCGATATCTCCATGGACGCATCGGCAGCTGGGGCCAAGAATCGGACTCTTGAAACTCATCATCAGCGACTTCAGATTCTTGGCCGCTTTGTAACCCAGATCCAAATGCTTCTTCGCAAAAATCCCAGCAAGGTCTGCCTATTCGAACTGGCGGAACTGCATCTTGAGAAGCAAAGGGGCTTGGAGCGGCATGGAAAACCCGGGCTTTTGAGACCCTATTGGAAACATCAATTGTCAAATCAAGTTTCTGTCGTTTGGTTGCTCTACTAGCATCGCAAGTTTCATAGTCACTATTTGTCAAGTCTATAACGGGATCTTGTGCGGGTTGTTCAGGCGCTGAAGGGTCTGGTTGAATGACCCGTTGCGAGTGCTCCCGGCCGGCCAGTCCGTTGGAGGAGTTATCACGATTCATCGAAAGATGAGGGATCATTACACGTCATTCCGAGATGTCGAGGCAAACCATATATCGTCAATATCAATCCATCTTCGCAATGCGGAATGAGGTTATGTAGACGTCGAAGCGGCACTGTTAA
Organism: Amauroascus niger; assembly: GCA_001430945.1. Taxonomy (NCBI): domain Eukaryota; kingdom Fungi; phylum Ascomycota; class Eurotiomycetes; order Onygenales; family Onygenaceae; genus Amauroascus; species Amauroascus niger. The sequence continues at coordinate 75,315 of LJPK01002855.1, forward strand.
AAATGGGCTCAGGAGGCGAGGATGACGGGACGGAACGAGAACTGCCGGGTACTCAGAAAAGTGAATAGCTTAGCCGAATATGGACGTCGCGAATGCACCGTCCTCGCCCCCCTTTGTCCGGAAGTCCTGAATAAACGGGGTCAACTTCCAGCTTGTATCACCATCGAGGCATTCATAACTCACTTTAGGACCAAGCTGCACCGTTACGGAAGAGTTGCGAGGTGTCTAAACCATTTTCGCCTCAAATGCCATGTCGCTCAATGATTGAGCTTTCGTGGATGAAATGGGTTTACCTCCTATGTAGGACTTCCCAGGTCAGGCAAGGTAGGCCTTCTATCGCCGAGCTCTGAGAAGCCACTCTCTACTCCGTAGTTACCTGCTGGAAAACCACGGAAGGCGGGAAATTCTTCCACGGCCCCAGGGACAGCCACGTCACGTGCTTTGAGAGACCCTATGGTGTTTGCGCCGTTTGCTCGTCTGCATAACTAACGAACTATTCCGTGCGAAGTTCTAAGCACTCGACTGTCCCCGCAACCTGGGCTTTTGGGTGGAAGAGGACACAAATGAGGGGTTACGTGGTAAAAGAAATGAGCGCCCGAAGTGATTCTTTGTCTCGAAGAAGAGCGCTTCGGCGAGAATCCCTTTTCCATTGTCGCCAGTTCGACAATTCCGTCGTTCCCTAGGTTTAGTTAACTAAGTTGATTAATTACCTTGTCATTACGCTTCCACATTGACCGACTGCCCCAATTCACTGTAAAATTCCCGTATTTTACGTAATGGCGTGCCCTGGTTCTGATAGATGTGGTATCATCGGCTTCAGTCATGACGTCTACAAACCTCTGCTCTTGTCAAATCGAAACTACAGCCAGCGCCTCAGTATCACTATTGAAGTCACTGGCTACATGCTGTTGCTTTCTGTCTTTCCTGATGGGGCGACGTGACGTATTATCTACGATAAGCACCTGATGGGTTCCCTTCTCGTGCTCTTCCTGGTCTATGTCCTAGGCGGCGTCACCTTGATCCCCGTGATGTTTGGCATTCTATTTCTCCATGCCTATCTTACCCAACCCTCCGCCGCTAATGTGCCAGAATTCGATAAGGACGGTTTTGATGGACTTGAACGACAAACCGACGACCAATCCACTCTTCAAAGTGGCACAGATGTCCTTGCGGAGAAGTTTCAGCGAACCCATGAATCGGATGTCGCAGCAGGATACTTCACTGTTTGTCGAGAATACGTCCCGGGAGGAGTCAATGGCAAACCTCCAGAGCGGACCACTCCGGCTGGCGAGGTGATCACGCCTGAGAGCCCCAGTGTGTACCAGAGCATGTACCGGAGCATCTTCGAAAGAAAACAGTTCCCGACGATTGATCCCGGGAAGGTTAATGGTAAAAACATCAAGAAAAGAAGAAATGTTTTTTACATAGTCTTGAGGTTTGTGTTGATTCCAAAAAACTGCTTTCGACGGAACCCTAATTCGTTTTCTACCTTGCAGACACGGCCACTTGATGCTATATGATGATTCCGAGCAAATGGAAGTACGTTATGTCATATCCTTAGCCCATCACGATGCTAGCATATACGGAGGAGGGGAGTCTATACCAGAAGGCGAACTATGGATCAAACGGAATGCCATCTGCCTTTCTAGAAAACCGTACCAGTCGGACGTCGATAATTCACAAATATCGGTACTACCGTTTTACTTATTCTCGGACAATCCTTCAGAGAAGGAAGATTTGTATTTCGCAATCTTGAAAAACCTGGAGAAGCTCCCCGAGTCCCCAAGTTCTCCCCCGACCGCTCAGAATTTTGACGTTAAAGACATAGTCAATCTGGTCAAAAGGCTGCATTCCTCCGAGGAAAACCTTCAAACTCGATGGTTCAATGCATTGATCGGAAGACTTTTTCTTGCTTTATACAAGACATCCGAACTGGAGGGTCGCATTTGGACAAAGATCGCAAAGAAAATATCTCGAGTAAAAAAGCCGAATTTTATTACAAGTATTGTGCTTCGAAAGATTAATGCGGGGGAAGGAGCGCCATTAATCACGAACCCACGACTAAAAGATCTTACAGTCGACGGCAACTGCTGCGTGGAGGCGGATGTTACTTATAACGGCAACTTTCGCATTGAGATTGCAGCTACCGCTCGAATAGACTTGGGTACGAGGTTCAAAGCCCGCGAAGTGGACCTTGTGTTGGCTGTTGTGCTGAAAAAGGTAAAGGGTCATGGTTTGCTGCGTTTCAAACCCCCCCCAAGCAACCGAGTTTGGGTTTCGTTTGAGACCATGCCAGAGATGGAGATGTCTATCGAACCTATTGTTAGTTCGAGGCAAATTACCTACGGTGTCATTCTTCGAGCTATTGAAAGCCGAATTCGAGAGGTAGTGGGAGAGACACTGGTCCAGCCTTTCTGGGATGATGTACCTTTTCTAGATACATCACGGCAACGCCATCGTGGTGGCATTTGGCAGGAAACGTCCTTACCGGTGAGCGGTCATAGAGGGACAGATGATTTCGAATTGGCACAAAGTGCTGCAAAAGCCCTCCCCAATGAAACTCTGGGTAATGAAAGCCAGACCGTTGGCGCAGTTTCATTGTCTGTCCCTCCATCCCCAGATCTCAGTGAGCAGAACAAGGGCAGTCCGATACTAGAGGACTTAGCATTGGAAAATGATAATCTTTGCCAAGTGGACCCTCCCTCTTCTCCAAAAAGACAGATGTCGTCGGAGTCTGAACCTCCATTAAGTCCGGACTCTGTCAGCTCCGAACACCTTCCATTAGGCGCGAGGTTTGAAGATGATGCGGCTAGTACCACGATTGATATTCCCGCATCTTCTCACAGCGCCTCTGCAGTATCATTGCATAATCGGTCAAGACAACGCTCTATTTCGTTCCAAAAACCACATGACATTTTTCTGGATACTCGTCCTCGGGCTGATTCCATTCTCAGCAAAACATCGACAGGTTCTATTCCTGAGAATAGCGACAGGGACTCCAGCAATTCAACAACCAGAAATGTCATAAAACAAGAGGGCTCGCTAACAACTAGGTCGGGTTCGTGGACATCGTCCTCGAAACCATTAGAGGCTCGGCAGACCATGAGTTCGATAGGATCAGTGGCTGCC
>LJPK01002855.1:78494-211327 GCA_001430945.1 Amauroascus niger
GCTGCCGCTGCCGCCAAAAAGTGGGGTCTAAATGTTTTGGGTCGCAACGATCAATCTCAAAAGGCTGTCGAGAAAGGCACTGTAATTCCGGATCACCCTATTGGCCGTGGGAGGCCGTTACCTCCTCCTGGAACACCCCTGCCTCCTCCGGAAAGGTCAACTTTTAGAGTCAATCCCATTTCGATGCCGAAACGCAAACCTCTGGCACCGCACTTGTTTCCTGATACCGCCGAAAGAAGTGAAAGAAATCCCCCGGAACTCAAAACTGCACGCCACAGGAAATCAGTCTCATCTAACAAAACAGAAGACAGTTGCACACAGGAAGAACTTCTAATTATCAGAGCACCATCTGGGTCGGAACCGAATAGTCCTTCATCCATGGGAAAGCAAAGCTTTGAAATGGCCCCACCAAATGACGAGACCATAAATACGCAGCCCTTTCAAGATAGGAGTTTGGCTGAATTTTCTGGCTTTCTTACAAGCAAACACAATGAGATGGATGCAAATGGCTCGGAATAGACTAGCACATCTTCCAGCAACTGACTAAGTCATTGTTTGCTGTTTTGATCGAAAAAACCGCCGATGATCTGATTTCGCTATCTAAGAAGCTCCCTCTCTGAACTGTATCAAAAGGGCGGTGAATGTACGGAGTAGAGCTGGGATTTTAGACAGTTAAATGCTAATCAGCGACCTATCTTGTTGTATCAGCCAGAGATAACTACATGTTTTCGGTAAGCGTAGTTATAGCCCATCCAAAACCCCCATATAACCGAAAGTTATCTCTCACCTTTGAATGTACATACTAGTGGTGCTATGCGATAACTTGCCTTCTCTGATGATTAACATGAATGTATCATAATTACTTCATACCGGATAGGAAAGTGTGGGCGGTGACTGATGGCAGAATACTTCCACCAGGTCTAGTTTGGATGTTACGTAACTCACTAACTAACCGTACGTCAGCTCATCCCTGAGCGAAGGTGGACTGATCGCAATCTCAGCTTCAAATCTTCCTCTTTTTGCCATTGTTGACTTATTGAAAATCAGCTCACTTTGCTTTCATATTTGCTTGCATTCAGGCCCGAGATTAGCGCATCTCCCTTGCCGAAGCTTGTTTCTTCGCATTCCTCACCACCAGCCGTCATGTCTATGGCATACAATTCAACGGTGACGCGAAATATAGACATGAGCAGGTAGGGTATTGTCAGCCAATTTACATATTTATCAATAAGGAACAAGGCTAATGTGAACTCGATCTGAAGGACGGAGGCTGACCTGGCTGTTAACATTCGCAAAGCTACAAGTATCGGTAGGCACCCTCATAAGTACGCGCCTTGTTCTTTTATCACAATCCACTGATGTGAAGTCTCGCAGAGGAAACGGCGCCGAAACGTATGCTTACTTTTGCCTTCGCCTCGATCGATTATTTTCGCTAAATCATTCTAGGAAAACATGTTCGGAGCTGTATTGTATATACGTGGGACCACAAGTCTTCTGCTTCGTTCTGGGCGGGCATGAAAGTGTAAGTGGTACTCGTTTATGAATCTATGCGGATGTCTGTCGGAATCCATGAGCTCCAATACTTGGTCTTTTATGCTAAATGGAGGATTGCAAATGGTTAGGCAACCGGTTTTAGCAGACGAAGTCCAGACGTTTAAGGCACTAATAACAGTTCACAAAGTGCTGCAGGAAGGCCACCCGAAAACTGTCAAAGAGGCACAGGCCCATGTTCCGTGGCTAGATAGTTTGGTGCGAGGTGTATCTGGCGAGGGTCTCCGAGGTATGTTAGCTCTCGTTTCTCTTGTGGAACCGCAGTCGGGACACGCCCGTTTGTTGAGGCAGCCGCTGAACTGGATCGTAGGATACGGCCCGTTAATTCGGGAGTATGTTTTTTATCTGGAATCTAAATTGTCATTCCACCGTCAACATCCGGAATTCAATGGTGAGTGTTAGACTTCGCGTCTACGGACTCTGGTCGCTTAAGATTCTGTGAATTGACAGTGGGTGGCCAGGCTTGTTTGAATATGAGGAATACATTAGCCTCAAATCCATCAACGATCCAAATGAAGGGTAGGTTATGAGAGTCAAACATGTCTTCTACTTTCGTGACTAACGTTATTTAGATACGAAACCATCACCGATCTTATGACCTTGCAGGACCAGATCGATGCTTTTCAAAACCTTATATTTTCCCATTTCCGCAACGGAGCCGACAACGAATGCAGGATATCAGCATTGGTGCCTCTTGTTCAAGAAAGTTACGGGATATACAAGTTCATCACCAGCATGCTAAGAGCGATGCATACAAGTAAGTACACAGTGCCAACCCCTAGATCCATTAACGTGCTAATGAATTTTAGCCACTGGTGATGAAGAGGCGTTGGAGCCGCTCCGCGGAAGATATGATGCGCAGCATTACCGACTTGTTAAATTTTACTATGAGTGCTCAAATTTAAGATACCTGACTAGTCTGATAACCGTCCCGAAACTTCCGCAGCAACCTCCGAACCTGCTTGGTGAGGAAGAAGATAGGCCTGCCCTCCCAAAAAGACCATCCAAGGAGGTGGAGAAAGAACCAACGCCGCCCCCAAAGTCAATCATTCCCGACCCCGAACCCATCAACGACTTTTGGTCAACGGAGGCCAAGCGACAACAGGAAGAGTATGAAGCTGAACAACGTAGACTTCAGCAACAGTGGGATGAACACCAACGACAACAGATGCTTGCTCAGCAACAAGCTCAAAGAGACTTTGAGGAACAACAAAGACTACAGACAGAGCAACAGAGCCTGGCTCAAGAGCAACTCCTCCGAGATCAATATCAACAACAAACTCAAGGGCGTCTAGCGGAACTTGAACAAGAAAATTTTAATGCGCGCGCGCAGTACGAACGAGACCAGCTCCTTTTGCAGCAATATGACAAACGGGTTAAGGATTTAGAAGAGCAACTCAATCAGCTAAATTCCAACTATAATCTACAGAACTCTTCAAAGGACGACCAAATACGCGCGCTACAAGAACAAGTCAACACATGGAGGTCAAAATATGAAGCTCTTGCAAAACTTTATTCCCAACTACGACAGGAACATCTCGATTTGCTACAAACCACAAAGTCCTTGAAGCTCAAAGCCGCCTCTGCCCAAGAAGCAATTGACAAGCGAGAAAGACTCGAGCGCGAGATGAAAACTAAAAATCTAGAACTCGCCGATATGATCAGAGAACGCGACAGAGCAATTCATGAAAAGGACCGTATCTCTGGTGGAAACAAAGAGGAGATTGAAAAATTGAAGCGTGAATTACGTTTATCAATTGAAAGGGCCGAAAATGCCGAACGTGCGAAGGGCTCCGAGATATCAGCTATGCTTGCAAAGTACAACCGAGAAATGGCTGACCTTGAGGAAGCCTTGAGGGTATGCCCAACAGTTCCCATCTTATGTTTATCTGAAGGAAATTCTAATCGTTGGTTTGCTTTCCACTTTTAGAATAAAAACCGCGCCCTTGAGGATGCACTTAACAGTACTGGTGAACGAAATCATGACCATGAATCGACGTTACGAGAGAAAGACGAGGAGATTGAGGTTTACAAATCTGGGATGGAACAAGCCTTGATGGAGCTGGAAGAATTGAAATTGGTACGCTTGCACGGGATGTCTACCTAACAGTCGCTAATCTCTCGGTAGAATCAAGGTGATGTCGACAAAGCACTTGATACCCAGATTGATGACGTCCTGCTGGGCTCTGTCACAAAGATCAATGACATTATTGATTCTGTGCTGCAAAGTGGAATTCAACGCGTGGACGATGCGTTGTACGAACTTGACTCAACAATGCAGGCTGGTAATCAAAATGCGTCCCCGCCATATGTGCTCTCGCAGATCGAAAAGGCGTCCGCAAGCGCTACTGAGTTTTCGACAGCATTTAATAATTTCATCGCGGACGGACCTAGCAGTACACATTCCGAAATCATCCGCACTGTCAGCGTATTCTCTGGATCAGTAGCCGATGTCCTCAGCAATACGAAGGGCTTAACACGGTTTGCTACAGACGATAAAAAAGCTGACCAGCTTATTAATGCTGCGCGACAATCAGCACAATCAACGATGACCTTTTTCCGGGCATTGCAATCTTTCCGGTTGCAGGATTTAGAACCTCTACAAAAGACTGACGTTGTTATCAACAACAATCATGAAGTTGCACTTAACTTACAGAAACTCTCCAAACTTGTTGATGCGTTTGCTCCAAAAAGCACCAAGCTGAACGGAACAGGCGATCTTGGCGACCTCGTTGACCGGGAATTGTCCAACGCCGCAAATGCAATCGAGGCAGCAGCAGCGCGACTTGCTAAACTCAAGAAAAAGCCGAGAGAGGGGTATTCGACATACGAACTTCGTATTCACGACTCTATTCTTGAAGCGTCGATTGCCGTGACAAATGCTATTGCAGAACTTATTAGGGCGGCTACAGCCTCACAGCAGGAGATCGTTAGGGAAGGACGTGGCAGTTCCTCACGGACAGCATTCTATAAGAAAAACAATCGATGGACTGAAGGTTTAATCTCCGCTGCAAAAGCTGTTGCCACTTCGACCAATACATTAATTGAGACCGCTGATGGGGTCATTTCTGGAAGAAACTCACCGGAACAGCTCATCGTCGCAAGTAACGATGTCGCTGCAAGTACCGCGCAGCTTGTTGCTGCTAGCCGCGTAAAGGCGACATTCATGAGTAAGACTCAAGACCGTTTGGAGACTGCGAGCAAGTCTGTAGGAGCAGCTTGTAGGGCACTCGTGCGGCAGGTCCAGCATATCATTACAGAAAAGAATCTCGATGAGACGGACGCGATCGATTATTCCAAGCTAAGTGGGCATGAGTTCAAAGTCAGAGAGATGGAGCAGCAAGTAAGTACTCTCAGCCGCATTATCTCCCTTGAAGAGATAACGCTTTTGTGTCACGTAGGATGTTCTAAGCTAAACTCTGTGTGCAGGTTGAAATCCTCCAACTAGAAAACAAGCTCTCGCAGGCAAGGCAACGTCTTGGAGAAATGAGAAAAATATCTTATCTTGAATAGCTTGGAACTTATGCCGAGACCAACTTTACTCTTTCCATGTGGGCGGTTTCAGAAGTGACACAGACCATATGTCACTCTGCTGCATCCTTACTAAGGGCGGCCAAACCTACTGTTAAAAGTCATGTATCCTATTCCCCAATCATGCAACACCGTTCTGCCACTTCGAGTTTACCTGTCAAACAATTGATGTATGTATGTGTACTGTAATGCCTGAAAAAGTGCTTGACAGGTGTGCATGTATTTCTGGGTTTCTTTGTCCTTTAAAAACACGATTTTTGGTTTACAGGTTTCGCTGGGTTCCGGCTTCTTTGTTTGACCAGTGGCGGTAATCCTGAAAATTTATTTGTGGAAAATTTGCGCACAGATCCAGTCTCCATATTTAGCGGGGTTAACCGAAACACCAATGACATGCATATAACTAATGGTCTGTGCGAGATCATGTCGTTTGACTCAGAGTTTACTCGGAAGTTGGTGTTTGCTAACAAGGTTGGGCGTAGAATCGTGCATGTTTGCTCGCCCTGGCCCACTTGGATTAACCCAGTTTTTTTCCAAGTAAGGGCTTAGGAATTTAGGTTAACATTTCATTATTATATCAGTCTCTGTACGGTGTATTATTCTATTTAAAAAATGTGCTGCGGAAACTATTCCTTACATAGTTACGGCAGAATTTTGGGCTTGGCACAGCTAATTCTCGCACTCCATTCGTTACCAGGTGGCTGGGTAGCCCCTCCTAAGCCTTGGTCCTGGTACCAAGGTAAACCCCGCCTCTTTTGGCTACAGATAAGATACCTATCTACGAAGTATGGTCCGTCGGTAATGCCTACCTCCTAACACTAACTAACTAGGTGGAGGCTGGGCGCCATTGCCAAAACAGCCAGGCCCACATTTGTGGCTGCACGCCGGCTGGAGTTAACCTTATCGCAACCACAGATCCATGACATCCTCGATGCAAGGCCTGGGGAGTCTGGACAATCAATATGCATAGACACAGTCATGAGGCATAACTTCATCATTTGGAAAGGCATCAATTTCAGATTTAAAGATGAGTCATAAAATACGATGATCAGAGACTGAAAATGGATTTCATGCAAGCCATCCCTTGTAGTTCGCCCCATCACAACGTCCCGAAAAGTCTTTTCACCCATATCTACGGAGTACTGTCCTCACGATCCTGCAAAATAGCTATCATGGCTAAATATGATAGCCGGCTCTTTGCAGTCCATCTCCCTAGTTTTAGTGTCAGCACTTTGGCATCCCTCATATCTATAATTAAATAAACTTACAAAAATCTTCAGCATCCCGGGCCGGGTAACGACTTGCTCGAGCCACGACTGTTTTCTCTGAATTATTAAGCCAAGGATATTCGGTAATTGCTTGCGAGCAGAGGTCCAGGCCATGGGCGTTAAATCGCCAGTTGCGACTTCTCCAGAATACGTTTTTCAGATTCAAAATTTCCCTATCAGAAGTTAACATCAGTCCGTTGGTTGAAATCGAACGCTCACCTACGTTGTGAAGAATTCGCGAATAGCCCTATGAAACAATGGCTGATACCCGTACTTGGCTGAGTAGTGTCTAAGCATACGGTTTGCCTGTTCCTGCTTGAGAGCTACTTTCCACTCAAGAAAGGTTTTCAGTTCGTCAGGGATCTCGGGGAATTCGGAAAAGTTCATGACTGTTGACAAATCGATATCTTCGCCGGTAAAGTCTGCCAGCTCTGGGTAGGTGTTGTTAAGTTGCATTAAACGCTGAAGGTTCTCAAGATGTTTTTCAAGCGTAACCCCGGAAGGGATTGCAGTCTTCCCTTTGACATCACTAGTTGTCTGTTCACTGGTCGTAGGGGCAACGATCCCTTCCTCCAGATATTTCTTGACATTGGCTTGAAATTTTCGAGGATCGTCGGTTTTATAACTCATGGTCAGAAACTCAACTTGCCGACGAGCTGCCTTGTCTTCAGTTGTTAACGAGTTCTCAGGTCCAGGAAGTAGAAGACTCTTTTTAACTCCCATGAAAAATTCAAAGTCCGATTCAGCTGCCATAATCATGTAAGGCGTTGAAACGAGGATATTGTTCAACTGCAAGAACCATGAGGATAGGGCTTGAATTCTCACTGACGAGAAGAAGGAAGCATGAGCGGGTGATACGCAAAATTTTAAATTCGCCTTGTGTATATCCGAATCATCATGATTTTCCAGACAGATCGAGAAAACCTGTTCACTTTGAGATGTAAACAAAGAAATTTACCACACTAGTACAGTGTTCTGGCAAGTTCCGTTCTCCTCACTTCGATTTTTTTTTTCCTTTCCCACCAACCTTCTTCCTCTCACTTTTCACCTTCCTCTCACTTCTCACCTTCCTCTCATTTTTCACCTTCCTCCTGGGCATACAACTCCTTCCTTCCTTCCATTCCTTATTGCAGATATCACTGCCATTGGCAACAAACTCGATTCTCGTGAATAGTTACCCCAAACCGTTCTCAAATGGCTGCAGTCACAACTGGCGGCTTTTCGCCCATGGCTGGTTCGAAAGAACTTGTTGTCGAGCTCATCTGGCAACATGCTGTGAATCACTTGCAGAAAACCAACAATGAAATTTTTCTCCCTGTGGATATTTCCTCCCTCATCGGAGCAGATAACATCGAGAAAATCAAGGGTCGCTTGAGGTAAGTTTTTAAATATCATTGTCGGTCAAACATATCGCTGATAACTCGAAGCGCCATGCTTCATGTGCCAGTTGTTGCATTTGAAGACCATGTAAACAATGTTTATCGCATCATGCCCACCCCTGCTTTGGATGGTGGCATCGAGTCCACTGTGGCCCAAATCTTGCCGATGATGGCAGCAGGCGCAATTGGTCTCCAGAATCTCGGAGAGAAAAACAAGCAAATTGCTCAGGCTAAACCAGCGAAGGTTCCGCGGCCTCCAAATGCCTTCATCTTGTATCGTCAGCAACAGCACCCGATTATCAAGGCGGCTCATCCTGAGTACCATAACAATGATATTTGTAAGTTTTTGCTCGCTTCATTCCAATATTCTGCTAACAATGCCCATTTGTTAGCGATTCTTCTTGGAAAAAAATGGAAATCAGAGACTGCGGAGACCAGAGCTCGCTTTAAGTCGCTTGCCGATGAAATCAAGCGCAAGCATGCTGAAGATCATCCTGATTACCAGTATGCTCCTCGCAAACCATCTGAGAAAAAAAGACGCTCCGTTTCCCGCCGAGATGGATTTCCGTCGTCTTCTAAAAATATCCAAGTTGACCCCGCCGCCTTTCCGCCACTTAATTCCGCCAGTAACTCGGTTTCAAATGTTCAAATGGGCATCGATCCTCATGCGAATGGTACTTCTTCAATTGATGGAAATTTGCCACTTGGAATTAATGATGGACGCAAAATGTTGCCGTCGGTTGACATGGACTACATTACCGACTCGAAATATATCGATGATACCTCGGATTATATCACGGGGCTCAACGATGCTGGCTTCCTTACGATTACTCGTAGGGCTTTAGCGTCCGCGCCAACTCAAGTTCAACCCCACACTGTCGATTTTACCGCAGATTTTAACGGTGTGGCTGGTTTTGATTTCGATGTCGATGACTTTTTTCCAACCGATTTCATGGCAGTTTCGGTGAACATGACCAATAATTGATTTCCTCACAGCGATGCATTACATGCCGCTGTATCGAAGGTTACCGGACTTCTCTTACGAAAGAATCTTCGTGTTTTATTGGCACTGGGAAACGAGCACTTGGTCTTAGTTCATCTGTCGCATTCTTCAGTGTATGTTCAATACCGGAGATAGATAGATTGTGACTGTTTGAGCATCGACAACGGAATACGCATGGTGGTAAATTGGGGCCAATGGAAGGAACAGTGGATAGAAGGACATGGCATGGACTCGATGGATTTTGATAATGTACTTAACTACCCACCTGCATGTACTATAGGCCGTAGATTGAAACCAATGAACATGGAAATACCCTTTGTTATAGCTATAGTACTAGGTCATAAGTTTACGTACCCTCCATCTTTTACACCAAAACTTTGTAAATCTCTTACGTGAAGAACTTCGAGTAGCTGAGCCTGACCTAATAGGTGGGTAGTTGACTACTTTAGTTACTACAAGTTGTTCTCATTGCTTCGACAGTCTTTCATCGAGCCGCACTGGCAGTTCGTCGACGTCGACGAAGTAGTAAAAAGGTTATAGATATCCCAAAGAGTTTTCACGGAAAACCATTACCACCCCGTTTTATTTCTTATCTTAGAGTAAAATCATTGTTGGGAATTCCAGTCGCTACACCAGATAAAAGTAGGACATCGCCATTGTGTTCCCATTTCCTTGTTGCCGGTCGGGCCTAAAGGCCTTGGACAAATCCAAAAGGATTTGCCGCGATTGATTCCAGGTTTCTTGGTAACTAGGCTAACGCACAACTCATCATGTCCTTCACATCTCGGAGGCGCCTTTTTCGTGAATATTTTATTCCATACTTCGTTGTCTGGAGCAGCATTCCCAACTTGATTGCTAGTCCTTATACGATCTGGTACTGTTGAAACGGATCCTGAATTTCTTGAGATCTGGATATCGGATTCAAACTTACAAACTTTGCTTCGTGAAGCCCCAGAGGCCTGTTCTTGGATAGCTAGGCATGAAGTATCTCTAGGTTTGTTTCGATATGCATTATTGGTAGTGCAAAAATCCTCTTTCTGACTGGATTGCTTGATTGATGACTGTTTTAGACCAAAGAATCCATGAATAGTTTGCTGCTTTGCTGTTAGAATAAGATCGTTGTTGTTTGCTTTCTGACGTTTTGAGGAGGGTTTATCGAGGTCGTCGGGCCTCTCAGTATCCGAGAAAACGGTGCCTGATCTATCGATGCTTCTGGTCGATGATGTCTCATTCCGCTTGACTTGAGAAGATGAAGGTTTCTCAGCCGATACCTGACGTAAAAACATCTCTCGAATATTGCGACGACGAGTAAACTCAGGAATGAGTTTCCCCGAAAGGGGCAAAAGATTTTTTGACGAGTCAGCTTGAACCCCTTTTCTTGTCTCCGAATTCATTGACGGATTCATCAGACCAACAAAATTAACCCCCTCCCCATCCAGGTTAACATTTTCTTTAAATATAACATAAACAGGACAATGGTCAGAACCCTGGGAAGTGTTAGCTCGGTACAGCACAGATCATCGAAGCGACTAACCATTAAACCTTCTTGAATATCTGCGGTAGATATCCAATCTCTCATGTTCAAACTGCATAGAATATAATCTATTCTCGCACCAAAGTTCCCGGGACGTGCGTTAAGTCTCTGTTCCCAGCAGGTGTACATCCCACTTCGGTCCGGAAAGAATGACCTGCACGTATCGCATAGCACAGCCACCTTTCGGTCACCATCTTCAACCCCGAAAACTTTTCCATCTTCCACTAACTGGTTTAAAAGGAGACGAGCCGGTGACGACAGAAACTCATCAGTGGTCATTTTGCCTTTTCGAATTTTCTCTAACGCATGCGCGGAATCAACTTCACCCCTACAGATGTTCAAGTCACCAGCAACGACAACTCTCTTCCCTAAGGAAACTAGGTTCCGAATACGATGATCGAGTGCGTTCAGAAATCCAAGCCTAAACCCATCTCGCGTTTCATCCCTGTTTGCAGGACAATAGATGCCAAGTAAGACGAAGGCAGGAAATTCGAGAATCACGCAGCGGCCCTCTGAATCAATGATTTCCGCATTCATGTCTAACAATGAAAGTTGTTGACTGGTTGGGTAGCCGCCAATTTGCTTAGTTTCTGGAAGTTCTCGGTAAGGCAATGCGGAGTTGGGAGGGCAAAGAATACCGGTGATCCCTTCTTCAGCGTATTTAGGTGAACAGGTAGCATTGCGGGTATATATCGCAACTCCGGAGTATCCTCATCAGTCAGTAGGGTCAAATCCGAATGGATTGGATTCAATTTACCTTTCTTGTATTTTGGAAGGCTGAAAAAGCAATCCCAACCAGGGATTAATATCATGTCATCTCGTAAATCCTTCCTTTGAATTTTAAGTTCCTGAAGCACTATAATGTCCGCTTCAAGAATATCGAACATTCCCTGGGGAAGTCAGACGACTGTAAAATGAAAAGACTAAATGAAAAGACTAAATGAAAATACCTGAAAGGTTTTCGCATCTCGCCACGGTTGATACGAGAAGGGATTTCTAGCTCAAGAATCAGTTGGATATATGTACGCAGAAAGGATTAGTATCCTCGAACCGAATGCCATTGACTTGGAAGTCAGCCCATTTGTTCGTCAGCGTCTGATTCTCAACATACCATTCCAGGTTGTAAGGCGCAAAGTCATGCTGTCAGTTCCCTAGTATATATCGTATCTTTCTTGTAGACTTGATATATTATCATGAAGCATGTTCTGAACATCAAACGTGTAAACCCCCAAAACTGATGTTGGTACTCCGTAGTTAACAACCTGTTAGCTAACTGGTTAACTGCCAAGAAGCTTTGTCTACTAACTAGTTAACTAGGTCACGTGCGGGAATTTTGTTGCACACATCGAGTTAGCATGTGGTGGTATGATGTTCTGAGATTCCAACTTCCCACCTCATCATAATATCCTCTACGGTCCATTCTTATCCACAACATTGAACTTCTTCATTGACACATCATGTTTCCTCAGCGAGCATTGATTCGAACTTCTCAGTGCCTTCCACGCCACTTTAATGCCTCCTTTCGCCGCCGCTTTGTAAGCACTGATGGAAAGCTCAGCGGGCTCCCGGACAACAGTTTCAATCGCGAAAGAGCAGCAGTGAAAGCCCATGCGGCCGCAACCAGTGGTGTGTGCTATACTATAATTTATAGATGCTCCAGATTCTGACTGATGTCGCCTTTTAGATCTATGGCGAAAGCTATCAATCTAGTATTTCTCATAT
The DNA here is from genome assembly GCA_001430945.1 of Amauroascus niger. Lineage (NCBI taxonomy): Eukaryota > Fungi > Ascomycota > Eurotiomycetes > Onygenales > Onygenaceae > Amauroascus > Amauroascus niger. Next base: position 90,480 of record LJPK01002855.1, read on the forward strand.
TTCTCCCAAGAAAAAAAGAATTTTAATGCTGACTGGCAAAAGTGTTGTTGTTCCTGCCTTAATCCTCGGTTCAATCAATGCGTATAATTTGTGGAATGAACACTGGGAACACTGGGAACATATGCCACCACTTGAAGAACGGGTGGAGTACCCATATCAGAATATCCGTACGAAAAATTTCTCTTGGGGTGATGGTGACAAGGTATGTATTGCTGAATTTTCCCAAGACATAAGGAACTGAGCTAATAGCACCCAATATAGACTTTGTTGTAAGTTGTTGGTCTTTTCAGATTGATTGGAGTGTTTTCTGATAGCAGAGTCTTGTGAAGATTTTGCTAACTAAAACTTTAGCTGGAATTCCAATGTGAACTACCACAACAGAGACAAGGCTACATGAGCAGTTTTGATGCTGGATACAAACTTGGCTGTAGATGTGCAGTTGTACAATACATCAAGGAAAGGAACAAAAACCAGTTGCATTATTTACAAGACAATTAATTGTAGTCCACTGTGTTCTGACTTCAAACAGTTCTGTTGAAATGCTAGAAATCAAAGATCTTCAAGATAACAAAATAAAGGATATTTTAATGTGAAGTAGAAGTGCCTTATTTGTGTCGTTGGTCTTTCATGCAGAAGTACTGACTCTTCATATAGTTTATATTCGGTGATTTAATTGTATCCAAAAATATCAGTCGTATGGACTACAAATTATGTACCATATAGCCACAATGTATAGATAAACATTGCCCACAGAAATGACAACTATACAAGCATGTCCCTGTCCTGTGACTACCACATGAAGACATGTAGAAACTGCAGGAATGGGTGAACTGACTTTTCACAAATACTATGTAAAGCAAAGTCTCCCCAACCCCTGTTTTGTATGCTCTTAGAACCTGCCCATCAACGTTGGCGAAGGCCAAATGTAAGTAATTAAGCGTGCTCAAGGTAACAGCCGCATGGTTGCAGTATCAAGCCGACGCGCTTCATTCACCGATTCTTGCAAGACCCAACTGGTCCAAGTATCCAGAGGCAGAACAGTACCATTTTTCATACAGGACCACATTGACTTATCCCGGCCCTTTTCCCATTTCCCATCTAGCATCCAAAACTCTGGGACCCAAAATTCCGTATTGTTCGCAATCTTATTCTTGAGCAGGCTCCCATTGAACCAAAGTAATGCATCATTTTCGTCTGTATGAGCGATATTGAACGAGCACACTCGTGTGATGCCGCCCGTCGTCACGACTTCGCCAAGAATTGCGGCATAATGGGATTCGAAGGTATAAGGTACATTACATAATTCGAATGCGAGCCACCAAGACTCTTTGTCGCCATAGCCCATAAGATAGGTTACCAGAGTCCGGACTTCTTCCGTATTCTGCCATGCTACGTGCAGAACACCCATGAGCGTAGCAAGCCGGGCTTTGTCCACGACAACCAATCCTGACTCGCCTTCTTCAACGTACTTTTCATTGTGATCTCGTGAAGTTTGAAAATTTGTACTAGGTGGGGAGTGCCTCATTTGTTCCTGCCACCATGCATGTCGCTCTGGAAATGCATTTCTCCAAAGTAACCTATCATGGAATAGGAGCACTCCAGTCTCTTTGAAACCACCGTGCTTATCAAGGATCGTCTCAGGCTTCTGAAGAAGAATAGAGTCGGAGTCCATAAGCATCACTTGTTCGAATCTACTGGCGAGGATAGCGAACGGTTTTATTGCCCATGTCCCGGTGTTAAATCCCACCACGTCGTTATCAAAATATAAACTGACATCTAACAGATAGATGTTTGGAGCCAGCGACGACAGGATTTGCCGATACGCTGGAGGTAAATCCGCTTCGCCTGCATAAGCTATCTCGATGGGGATCTGAGACTTCAAAACGTTTCGAACGGATCCCACTAAATGGCAGGCAAACCGAAAAGAGGACGTGCCGACAGGAATAACGATGCCTCTCGAACGGGGTGTATGTCGCCGCAGAAGCGATAATAGCGGCCGGCTATCAAAGGGGCGGCGAAGGAACGGAAATAGAGACAAAGCTAGCGTTTCGATTGCCGGAGAAAGTGTAGAATTGCCTGGAGTAACTGAAGCAACCTCTATCCAGTTTTTTAAAATTTGGGCACGTCGGCCCAGTTCCCCGAAATCCGTATACTTCAGAGGGTAATCCACAAAGTACGCGGCAATTGCGTCCAGAGAGACAGCATCGGATGATCTTCCTTTGTTAATACGTTGGAATGGAGCACCAGCCTCTGGAAATAGAGGTGAGAATGACGAGAGTCTGGGGGGAAAAAAAGATAATTAATGTAATAAGTGTAAGTATTCGAATAGGACGTAGCTTTTGAAACAATGGTGGGATAGGGATAGGGATAGGGATCATGATGCACATGGTATGAAAGACAAAAGAGAACAAGCGATGTCAACGGGTATTTGTGCTGGCTTCCCTGAATTATTATATCAAACATGAAGGTGCTCCATACAATCAACCAAACGAAACATATTTGACAATATCCCTTTGTATCCAATCATCAGGACACCCATTATTGCACCAAGTGCCTATTTAAAGCACAGAGTGTAACCAGTGCACAAGCCCCAAGGGTTTTGTGACGTGTGTGCGCTGAATCGACCAAATTTATCAATTCATTGATGCGTGCCGGTCTTGTATGCACTTGTATGTGCATACATAGTATTCCTAAACTCTGCATTGATTAAACATTCTCCACACATAGACTCTGCTTTGGTTTGTTGAGTAACACCAACAAGAAACTCAGATGCATTGTGACTGATACCAAATTTAGAGAGTTGGGAATTCTGGGGACATCTGTGGTGGGCTTCTTTGGATTCCGGAAAGCCAAATCTGATGTGGGCCTGAGTGGATAAGTTGATTCGCAGATTAACTAGTTAACTAAGTAAGTTAGTTAACGAGACTAAATCCTTGGCATTGCCAAAAGTGAGTTGTTCAACATAATATCTTATTTCGCGAAAAGTAACAGACAGTGGAGTAGACAGTGACATTCCAGAGTACAGGGCACTGTACTCCATAGATACCTACTGTACAAAGAGGTAACCCATCCCAGTATAGTGAACCCATAAGATTATGACCACTGTACATCTCTCCACTCACTATATGGCTTCCAGACAGACGTTATGTCAATGGTCTCCCAAGTCTTCTCATAGGCCTTGGATCGTCAGAGCTTCGGGCTTCTCGCACTCCTTAGCAATAAATAAATACTCCCAAATGGAAGCCTTGATATTTTGACATAGGATAATTTGGATAGGACAGGATTCAATGTCAATAGTAAACTTGTCAGTCAGAGTGGTCACCAATATTCAAAACAGATAGGTCTTATTTTGTACTATACAGAGAAGCTTCACAACGGAACAATAGATGTGACATGGGCAATGAACTGTGAAAACGGGTTGTAGACAGAAAGTTGCAGGAGATATATGGCTGCCTGTACATAGATAGCACAAGGCTTTTGCGTCATGGTTCCCTGAGATTATGGTTTCAAAGTGGGTGCTGGTGCCGCATTGCCCACTTTTGTTCCTGAAGGTGGCATGAACAAGGGAAGGTAAGTCTTGACAAGTTGCATTAGCTTGGAAATCAGTCATTGCCATGTTGAACTGGCTTTGCGAAAACGACCGAGCACTGTGACAAATGGAACGGAGAAGGAGGCAACATACAACAACGACCGCCATAACTAAAGGAATCAAACAATTAGCAGTGTCATTTGATAAAATTAGAGAAGTAATCCGAAACCTGACGTACCAGACATGATCACCGCTAAGTAACCGGGTGCAGAGGAATTCTTCTTCTGCTCCGGGGACTCCGCCATCCAGGTTTGGAGCGAGAATATCAATGATGTCCTAGAAGCAACCGTAAGATCTCTTATCGCAAAGAGAGGGTTCATTCGGTCTAACGAACCATCCGATCATCCTATTCACAGGATATTCTAAGCATCATTGACGAAAAATCTCGAATCTAGGGTAAGGGATGCGCACCTGCTCCGTGTAAACATCTGGAGATTGCATTAGCACCAATGTTGTCTGCTGAAGGTGACGACGGCACTTGTTGCACAACTTACTGCGGCCATGGGCAATGTGCTCGAGAGGGTACCTTAGACAAGGTATCAGTCAGCTAGTAATGGGAGCATAATCTGCGTGCCGGTCAACCCACTGGCCATATCACCCTCCTTCTTCGTCGACGTCGGGTCGACATACGGCACCACTGCAAGTCCAATGTCAGCTAGATTAGCCATACGTCCAACGGGGAAGAAGACAATTCATTAGATTAATTAACTATCGAGGGAACCATACCCAGGTCGGCTCTGCGCATATCCTTCTTCGTCGCCATTTTGACGAACGCTCTGCGCAATTTGTCTCGAGGTTGCTCTCTCTCGTCAACCGATATTGTCTTTCGCCCTTGAAGGTTGGGATGGATCCTCCCAACTGGAAAGGCACGTGACTCACCGATCGTGGCCCGAGCAAACAAGACAAACAAAACCGGCGAAATAAAAGGATTGTTGGTCAGACAGTTAGCTATACAGATTCGTGATAGAGCAAAAGGAGTTGAACATTTTCAATGATGAGGTGCAAAGGCGTGCTTTGGCTGGATTTACATGCTTGCCGTTTGAATTCGATCTCAAGCTGAATTCTAGAAAAATATGCTACGTATAGGAATCCCATAACTCCATATCAAAGCCAGTATGTAACTAACCAACACAAGAGGCACTTAATTTTACACTCGACTTTTGTTCTTGTTCTTGTCTTTGAAACTTTACTCAACTGATGATGCGCTTCCGAAGATATAGGTAGCTGCTCAGTTCGCGTCGCTTTCGTCTACGCTGGGTTTCTGGGCACAAATGGAGGTCCTAGAGATGACATACGTTCAACAAAAGTTGACAGTCAGAGGTAACAAAGGGTAGCGACACTTACACTTCAATATATGCATGTATATTTGGATCTTCAAGGGCTTCTAGAACATCGCGAATGAAATAGCGCATATCGACATATGACCACTAGAAAGTAAGAGCTCTTAGCCTGATTCCGCGCAATTGAATGACCAACGTGAATGCTATAACTCACCCTCAAGTCTCGCATAAACGGCATGATAGTCCAGCCGTCCAGGCCTGCTTTGATTTGTTCCAGATTCAGGTTTCCTAGGTCCCTCATCCTGGGAACCTCTGGCCATGTACCAACGGGGACCTTGTGCCTGGTTTCCTTGACGTTTACGAATCCTGCATTCCGGAGGTGGTTTCGAGCTTGATCGACGATTCGGAACGTCTTTCCGCTCATCTCCCCGGCTCGAAGCATTAGCCCCGACCATCGTTTTAGGGGGTGATCATCTGGTAGAGAGTCGGCATCCGATTTGAACTCAACTGACATCTCTTGTTGATCCACCCAACCGCCAGGTTGTAAATGACTGGTATTGCAACAGGAAACAGTCAGCTCCCCTCTCCAACTGGGCCAAGCTGGAGAAAAGATTATTGAGTTAAAACACACCTATAAATTGAGGCATAGAGGTTTGGCCAATCTGCCACCGAACCATACATTTGTCGCAGATGGACAAGATCGAAATGGTTTGGTGGATAGCACCACTTATCACAGATATCGTCTATCACAAACTTGCAGTTATTCGGTACTTCATTTGGCTGAATTGCTGAAAAGTCTATCCCAGTGACATTGGCGGACGGATACCGATCCGCAAAATCGCTTCAAAACCATTAGAAATAGAAAGGAGAAAACAGCTAGGCATAGGTGATGAAACACGTACATTGCCCAAGAACCATTTCCCGTACCGAGGTCGATAACTTCCTTCATAGAGCATCAGTATCTAGGTAGGTCGAAAAAAAAATAAAGAAATCGAATTAACTAACTCTGACGTCTTTGGGAATGGGTGCATCCACTAGTCTTCCGTCGAGCAGCTCATAAAACATGTCATGTCTGGTGAAGCACGTTTCAGTTTCAACAAACGGATTTTCCAAGTGCGTTCGATTACTTACGCAACGTCCATCTGGTTTTGTTGAACATCATCGTTCGGAGCCCTGGCAAACATATCAGTAAAGGCCTGTTCCGACTCCGCTAATGGACACATACCAGTATTCTCCTTCTTGAAAGGCGTTGTATCGCCTACCGTAATCATATGGGTAGTCGACAAACTCAGAGGTCAAATCCGTCGTCGTGCTCAGACTGTCCCCCATCAGGATGAACCTGTTAGCATAACTGAATGCCAAGTGCAACCCTTCTCTAGACTCACTTGTCGTCCTCATCATAATCGGAACCAAAGCAAGGTTCCTTGATGACTAGTCAGTCATACACTGGCCTTGAAGGCGTGCGTAGATAGGTCATATGTCAGGGGAAAAGCTTTTGGGCCACTAACAGAGGTCTCTGGGGTCGGCATATCAACCATTAAGATCTCCCTTGATGGTTCCATATGTATAGAGCGAATTGGAGCTGGCGTTGGTCCGCCCGGACAAAGAGGGAAATAATAGACACCAGTATCATAAACAAGAGCAGCCATGTACAAGTTACGACTCCAATCGTAGACAATCCTGGGAGATTCCTGCGGCTGTTGCACAATGGGATGGGCCATGACAGATAAGAGGTCTTGTATAGATTAGACGATGTCAAAGCACAGAGAACTGAAGAACTCCACATATGTAGATACTCCGTAGACAAAAACAGAACAACAAGAACAACGGACAATGCTGGACAGTTCGCCGGGTACAGAGCTCTTTTTTATCCCTTTCCTCGTGGTGGACAGAACATTGCAGAAAGGGAATCAGCCATTGCATCATGCATTGTGAGTAAAAATACCAAGATAATGGGTCAACAAACAGCGCGAATCATCCTTCGGGCCTTGCTCTCCTTAGCACCCGGCGCCTCCCCGTCCTGTAACAACAAAATGGGGGGGAAGAGAGAAAAAGAAAGCAAACGCAAAATTAAGACAAAGAAGAAATTCCGAATGCAGCTGCATCGGGGAATGGACCCAGGGGTCGAGAACCATCACCTTTCCTGTCTGCTGCCACGTTCCACAACCACATTTCTTTGGGAGCAGTGAACTTCACACAGACGATTCGGTGCCATTGCACTATTTGGAGCCCGGAAAGAACCAACCGATTTCCGTCCGCGGGGGCTAACGCAGCCAGCGGAATACGAAGGATCAGGATGACAGAGTTTGAGCCATGAGCCGCTGACTCTGGTCTGTGTCATCTATAATTATCTTTAACCTCACTCTCCGCAACGGATGGACGGGACAGAAGTTCGTATCTTTTCAAAGAGTTGGGTCGCTATATTTGTTTGCTTTTAGACAAAGAAAGTTGATCATGCCGAACCGGCGGTTAGGTGTGGCGAGCGCTTTTGGGATCAATGACTGGTTCCCGGGTCAAGAAAGGAGGTTTATTTTTTGGAAGTGAAAGGAAGGACTGCATTTCCTGGTTCATGGAAGTGCGGGCAAGCCAAAGTGGCAGGCCAGAGAGAGTTGATAGATAGATTTTTCCTTGGGTCGAACAAGCCCCCCTTGTGTCTGAGAACAAAGAAACTGCAAACAGCCCCGGTGCTTTGTGGCGACTGGCACGCTCAGCTTCGTGAAGATCGGCAAAGTCGCTGATTTTCGACTATGACCGAGACCAATATCCTGAACTGAGACTTGGATACAAAATTCATGTTTTCATTATTAAAGCCTTGCATTCCTCCCCTCCCAAAGGTAATAATAAATAAAAAATTATATATCAAAAATACAAACGGACACCGTGATCAAAGAAGAAAGTTACCATGTCCATGGGCTGTCTTCGCTCGACGCCTCAAGGACTTCGGCGACGGGGTTCAGTAAAGCCCGAGTATAGGAGAGGTTAGACGTCGTTCTGGTCCTAGAGTAGAAAACCGGACAGTCTTTACTATCGCATTTGACTGCTTCACCCCATGGAACTCCCATACAAGAACGGCAAACCTCATGCACATCCACCGCCTTTTTCTCTGCGCGCTGAATCCTGTACCGCAAACGCATGAGCGAGATATACGGTCGTTGTAGGCAGCGGCCGCAAAGAGGCTGCTCAGTTTCCAGCTTCTCGCGGCACACGGCACATGAGGAAGACTTCATGTATGATTCTAGCGTTTTCCGCAGTAGGGTTCCACCAGAGACCATAGCATTGTCAGTGCGTCGCATCCGCTGATACTTGGGCATTTCGTCATACCACTGTCGGACATTCGCTCCGACAAGGTTGAATATCCGTTCCAGTGGTGGGATGATATTCTTGGAGATATAGTGTTCCGCGTCCAACTCTGTTTGTGGGTCTTGGAGAAGAACTTCAGGCGCCACGCAGCGGTCAATCAGCCGTGCGCCCGGGGCGCCCGAGATCACCACGTAGGGAACCCGTTCTCCATATTGTGGTTCTAGCCTTGGGTCTTCTAACATTCGCTTGGCGCTGATCAACGCTCCAGGTGGAGGTGGGCCCTTTTCACTGTATGTGCCTAGCTTGACTTCCTTTGCAAAGCAGAAGTCTTGAATGGACACTTTGCCTTGCATGATTTTAGCACACTGCTTTTGAAAATACTTCTTGACCCGGCTCAAATCTGCCGTCTCAAACAAAATTCTCAGCGCCTTCTCCTCAATCTTCTGCTCAGCAGGAGTGCCGTCCCGGCGCACCGTCTCTATGCCTTTTGCGTCGAATTCTGGCTTCACCTGATCACGACTCTCATATTTGTAGCCAACATATCTTTTCTTAGCCAAAAGGACACACGGATGGTAAACCTTTTCGAATTTTAGCTTCACTGGGCGAGGATTGGAATCGGTAATTGTCTGTGCGATTTCTTCCCCAATGTTGAACGCTTCGTCCCTAGTACGACCCTTGAGGTAGATGAACAGACTATCTGTATCACCGTAAACAACTTCAGCACCCCATCGTTCAACAGAATGAATCATTGCAATGGCCTTTTCCAATGTCTCCCGAGCGGTTTGAACAATACTGTCAGCTATCTCTGCACAAGGCATTCGCCCTGAAAATGACGCAGAAGTGTATCCATATGTCACATTTGCAATCAACTTCAAGGCAAGTTGTCGATTGTTTAGCAAGCGTTGTAGCGCCCGGTCTTCTTTATTAACTTTCATGCCACCCTTCACCATGACGCGGGTTTCAAGGATCTCCGTAAGCATCTTAGCCAAGAGCGACTTGCGAACCTCTGACTTTGCGTACATGATACCATTTGGCGCAATGTTGATTTGGTTTTCAAACCGTTCCAACAAGCCCTTTTGTCTTTGATAGTCGATAACTCCCATCTTATTTCGGCCACGCCAATCAACAATCCTACCCAAAAATGTGGAATAACAATAGTTATATGCAATCATGACACTCGGATAGAGTGATTGGAAATCCAGAACCAGGAGCGGACTGGTGTAAAATGCGCTCTGCGGCTCCATGACCAGTGGCAGACACTCGAGGGCATTCTGCTGGCCAACTTGGCCTTTGCTAGGAGAAATCAAAATAAAATTCTCCGGTTTTGCAATGCGAAACATCAGAGACTCTACTTTGAACTGAGAGCCTCGCGAGAACACAGAAAAGAAATCGATTCCAAGAATTCTTGCTTGTTCGCTAGTCCTTGAAATCAATTCATTTGCGTCAAGGATGTCAAGGTTAAGCTTTGTCCGGGAAATGAAATAATTGACAACTTTCACTAGATTCCGAGATTTAGTGCTCTTGAACCATGTGGTCAATTCATGGAAAGGATAATGAGGTATCCTTTGATGAAGTAGATGAAACACAACGTTTTCCAAAGTGTACTGAAGCAGATTCAGCTCTCCTCTCATGGCCCTCCAAATATTAATCATGTGTCTGCCCGTCACTCGAATGGTCGAAGTGTGGTTGAAACCCCACCGATCGGATTCCTTGCCGAAACGCCCATGAGAATCCGTTTTCACTCTGGATAGTTCATCGCAGAGATCATACTCATACTTGAGCCTTGCACGTTCGATGAGATAACCCCAAGAACTGTTGTGGACCTCGTAACCGGTTAAGATATCGGGATCATGATAGCGTACAATGTCCACCAGTTTGGTGAGAAGGTCGAGCTCTGAAGACTCTTCCTCAATCATAGCATCTGCATCATGTCTAATTTTTGCCACAATACTTTGATCATTTTCTGCAACGGCAAGCACTCCGGTTTGAATATCGTCACCCGATTCGCCACTGACAGTAAACGAGCGATCCCCAGATTGAATACACCAAAAGATGCAAGATATTTCATCTTCATCTGGATTGGGTGCAAGTGTGCCTCGAGTGTTCACATGTACCTCGAGACTCATGACGCTCATATAATGCGACTCATGCTGCACGTTCCGGGATGGCCTCTTCTGTGAATATTTGAAACCATGCGAATCTTGTTGGGTAGCTGTATCAATCTGAGAAAGCCCAAGCTGGTTCGGTTTCTTTGCGATAGAGGGCTCAGGCTGACGATGTTTGGAGTCCTGCTCTTTACACCATTCAATCACCTCTGAGCGCGATGGTGGCATTGGAGCGAACTCCCAAGCCCGGAAAGAACAATATTTTCGAAGTTTGTCATTCTCCCTTTCAAAAACGTTCCGGTCAATGACAATTGTAGGCTTGTCTCCATGAAGTGCAGGAGATTCTCCAGTTGGGTCAAATGGAGGAAGATATGGAACCGTATTGCTCTCTAATTTGAATTCCCTTCCTGCATATTCTCGTGGACGGTCTGGCACGTCGTCGCCATTGCTGTAATAGGCGTCTTGGTAAACCACAGATGGTCGTAAACCGTCATTGATTGTCTCCCGTATCACAGACAACGGAGGACAAGGACGGGAAAGCAAGTAAACTCTGTCATCATGAGGGATATTGAATGATTTGTGAATGAGTCGAATGTCATGTAAGTAAGGTTGTGATGTTTCCAAGATCCTATTAGATGGAGAAGGAAGGTGAGACTTGTTCGAAGAAGCATGCGCTGACTTCCAACCGGGATCTGAGATGTGAGGTGATTTCAACGACCCAGTTTGTTGGCTGAATCTCAGAATTGTTGCAGGATCGTTCGGGTCTTTGACGACAGGAAACTGTAATCTCTGGTTGCCATCACTCTTACTTAGTTTTTGAGAAGACTTAACTTGTGATGAGAAATCTTCAGCATCACTTTGTGGCCTTGCTTCTGATTTGTCAGTTGGAGGAATTTGGGATGAGGGAGCCTCACATTCACGGTTTGCTGGCGTAAACGGTGATGGCGAATCGAATGGCTCAAACGTAAACCTAAGCCGCTTGTTCGGCGGCTGCGTTTTCCCTTGTTCTGATCTTGGGTGTTTTGTCTGGTGGGAGTTGATTGTGCTAATGAACTCATTATCAATTTCGAACATATCTTCTTGGCTGTTAAAGGCTGCTGACGATCGCCGGACCCCCATCTGTTCTAATTCGGCTTCAGTTATATGTGCGCAAGAACTGAGACCATACTCTTCACCATTTGACTTCTCCATGGCTTCCCTAGGGGTCGAATCGCTTTCTAACTCTTGCTCCCTAAGGCTGTCAGGCTGTGGACACCGCAGAGCGGGACCAATAGCATCTTCTTCGGATCCATTTGGCATTTCCTGAAGCTTGAACGATAAAATGCGTGTCTCATCAACATCAATCTCACTGACGTCAATGTTGGCATTTGTTCCTTCGTCTGCAGCATTAACTCGATCAGAGTGAGCCGCTTGAAGGTTCTCCGGAAATAAATCTTGAACACTATCCAATGCTGATTGTATATCCGCTTCAAACGGGACAGGCTGGATAATCGTTGTAGATGATGGTTCGGCTTCGGCCTTTCCGGCCAACTCCTTCGCTACTGTTTGCTTCAGCTGGTCTCGGAACTCTTGTTCATGAATCCAACCTCCGGATGCCGTATTCCGGGGGTCAACGGACATAGAAACAAGATCTGCCGACGTAAATGGACTGCTTTCGGGGTCTGTGAGTCCCATTGCAATTTTTCTCCGTCTCTTTTCATCCTTCCATAGGCTAGCCAAGCTGGGAAGAAGTTTCTGGTCCGGGGAAATCGTATCTAGGCTCTCGACAAGATCCTGGTGCAAAGGCCGTTCTTTGATCTCAAGGCGGTTAAGAATATCCTGGACATGAACGTCAACTTCCAACGCGCAATGGCTTTGTCTAGGAAACACCACGGCGTCTGATAATAGCTCTGGGGGAATGCTTTGATCATGCCACCGGTGCCCTGGATCTTCGAGTTCCGAAAAGAGCGGTACCGGACCTCGAAACGTCACTTTACGACAGTTGATGTATGCGCATCCATACAAATTATAGTCGCACATCCACTGAGGTATATACTGCAGATGGCTTTCATACGGTTGAAGCACCCTTTTCATTACAGCGCCTTGAAGCAAGAGGTCGGCCAGCCGCGTCATATGTAGAGGGTTTAATAAGTATATCTTGAAGAAAAATCTATTCCCAACGTGGTAGCCATAGAAAGGCGTGCCCTTAACGAGGCTTATGTGGGCGACGTAGGCAGTTCCGGAGTCGTATGCATTTCGACGGTAGCAAACCGCAAGGGCATGGTCAATTGATACGTGTAGGCTACGAGTAGCAGCTCTCACTGCGAGATCTTAGGCAAATGCTATTTTCAAATGGGAAATCCATCTTTCTAACCTTGCTCCGCAGTCAGGCTTCCACGGTATTCTAAATAAAGGTATGGGAACGCCCCGTGTATATGAGCGCATACTTTTTGTCCAGTCTCAGTAGAACCGAAGACTCGGATGACTGGAACTTTCGGTCTCGCCGTTGAAGAGACAGGGCCATCGCTGCGCGGGAGCTGAGGATCCAGGTATGTCGGAACAGCGTGGTAATGGTCGACACAGTTCAACAAAACGCGGAAGGATTCCATCAGCTAACTGAGAGAGGCATCAGAAAAATATAAGATATGGGAGATCAAAGGCCATGAAAGCCAACAAAGAGTGCCCAAGGCAATATAACTAACCCATAGTTATCCAAAATCATGGGCGCATGAGGTGTTGACATATTTTCTCAGTTTCCAGTGAAGAACCCAACGCGGGTTTCTGGAATGAAGGGAGATCAGAGCCACCCACGTGACGGGCAATCTGCTTCTCATATCCGCCCTCGTCGGAGCATTTTCTCCCTCGTCGTTGCATGAAGGGTAATATTTGTTTTAAATCACAGCCATCAAAGAATACTAATCCTTTACGACTTTCTTCCCCTGCTTATTTTCGCCGAAAATGTCACGGAGACCAACAGACGTGGCGTCGAAGGAGCGCAACGAATACATCCCGGCCTTTATCTCCAAAAAGCCGTTCTACGTCGACGATGAATCATCCGCCAACGACTACCTAGAGCATCAACGTTTACACAAGTCGAAAGAAGACCAATCGAAATGGTACGAGAGAGGCAAGCGTGCCGGACCCGCAGCTACGAAATACCGAAAAGGGGCTTGCGAAAACTGCGGGGCGTTGACACATAAGACAAAAGAGTGCTTAAGCAGGCCGAGGAAAACCGGTGCGAAGTGGACCGGTAAAGATATACAAGCTGATGAAGTCCTCCAAAACGTGGAGCTAGGTTGGGATGCGAAACGAGATCGATGGAATGGTTATGATCCTAGGGAATACAGGAATGTTGTGCAAGAATACGAAGAGTTTGAAGTATTGAAGCGAAAGACAAAAGAACAATCTGCAGACGGCCAGAATTCCGAAGCAGCCGATAACGATGAGGATGAAGGGGATGTCGACGGCGTGGGCGAAGCTAAATATGCCGAAGAGTCTGATATGGGAAGAAAACAAAGCACCGCCACCCGAAATCTACGTATTCGAGAAGATACTGCGAAGTATTTGTTGAATCTAGACCTTGATTCTGCCAAATACGACCCAAAGACACGTTCGATGGTGGATATGGGCGCACAATCAGACCAAGCTGCCGCTCTTGTCGCCGAAGAGAATTTTATGCGTGCGTCCGGCGATGCGTCCGAATTCGAAAAAGCGCAACGTTACGCCTGGGAGTCACAGGAGCGTGGTGATAAAGATAGACAACACTTACAGGCCAACCCTACTGAGGGAGAGTATTATAGGAGAAAGCAAAAGGAAGAATTAGATACGAAGAAGCAAGAAAAAAGGGAAGCACTTCTAAAAAAATATGGTGGCTCGGAATTCTTGCACCCCGGTCTATTGCACCAGACCGCTGTCACAGAGAATGAGCGTTTTGTGGAATACGATGAAACTGGTGCTATAAAAGGAGAGCCAAAACAGGCTGCGAAGTCGAAATATGCAGAAGATGTGCTAATCAACAACCATACTTCAGTATGGGGCAGTTGGTGGTCAAGTTTCAAATGGGGTTACGCCTGCTGTCATTCTACGGTGAAGAACAGCTACTGTACTGGCGAAGAGGGCAAGAAAGCCTTTGCGGAAGCGGAGAATATACTTCTTAACGACCTTCAGGAGGCCGCTGCCGTCGATGAAAAGGAAGACAATGATGCGCCCAAGACATTGAAGAAACGAAATCTTCGCGAGATGCAGTTAGGGGTGACTGAGGAAGAGCTCGAGAAATACAAAAAGTCTCGACATGTTGCCGATGACCCTATGGCTGCGTTCCTTGGAAAAGACAACCTGGTGGTATGACAAGGTAGTCTTTGCGAAAATCAATTTGTACTCTAGATTTGAAGCGTTCAAGCAAATTGTTGTAGCTGCGGTGCATTTAAAATGGAATATCCAAACCATTACTTCCATGAGATTCTGAAATAATTCTTCCGTCAATACCCTCCAGGTCTAACCCGAGCTCCCGTTTGACATGGTGTTGTTTGGCTGGTGAGAGTTTAGTTAGTTGGAGGTCGGAATGTCGAGGTCACGTGGTTCAGGGCTTCAACCCTCGCACAACAATTCGCTTAGGGCTCAACGAGGAACTCTGGACTCAAACGGCCTTTTGCGACAACGACGACACGACCAGCGCTTCCAACAGCAATATCGAGGTACGTTAAATCATGCTGCTACATTTGTATTCTAAACGTTACATTCTACAAAACTGACCAACTTTTTTTTACGGCAGCAGAGTTCCTAATTCAAGATGAGTACGCACCGCCGAGACATCGAGTTATCCTCCCGAATCCGAGAGTACTGACAATTTATTAGCGAAGGGAACATCCAGCTTTGGCAAGCGCCACAACAAGACGCACACTCTGTGCCGACGATGCGGTTAGTTTTCCTTTTTGGCTACTCGGTGGACTGGGGTTGGATATGTTTTCGGCGAGACAGATTGAAGGAGGGGAGGAAATCTGATATTCGTTCGATTTGAAGGCTGACATTTGGAATTCGCTTCGATCAGGTCGCCGCTCCTTCCACATCCAAAAGAGCACTTGCAGCTCTTGCGGTTACCCAGCTGCCAAGATGCGGAAATGTACGTTTCAACCACATCATCCATAAAGCTTCCCAATGGCGAAGACGCTCGACAAATCACATGCGGGATAGTTGGAATAGGTCGGATTTCGCTCACAATGTACACAGATAACTGGGGTGAGAAGGCCCTCCGACGAAGAACCACCGGCACCGGTCGTATGAGACACCTCAAGGTCGTCCAGCGAAAATTCAAGAACGGTTTCCGGGTTGGAGCCCCCAAGGGCGCTCGTGGACCTCAGACTGCATAGATGACGCTCGATCCGTTTTCTTCGGTTTCTAGGGGTATTTAAGAAAGGGTATACACTGCCGTTTTCTGCCGTGAGGAGCGGGGAATTGAACCTTGCTGGGGACCAACTAGCTGTTTTTATGAGCTTATTGAATTTTGCACGGCGTGGTATCCCGACAGGCTCAATTTTTTTATGATCGAAGCTATCAAGAGGAACAAGTTCATGGACTGCAAAATGTGGAAATAAACGGAGTGCATGGGGTTTTCTACTCTTGTTAGATACTGACAGCAATCCATTTCGCCCGGAATGACAAGCCGATTTGGTTTCGCTAATATCTTTGTCCTTTCCAATTTACGAGGTTACTTTCAAATGATGCCACCGAGAAAAGACCATCTTGTGGGTGTGAGCACTTGCTCACGAACGCTTACAGAATGTTTTATGGCTTTCTCATTCTGATGAGTACTGTATATTCTATTCACCTCTTCCAAAAACACGCACCGTGCCATCACCTTGAACATAATACAGAACTTCTTTTGGCTCTACATCCTCTTCCTCTTCCGAGTACTTTGGATCTGATGAATCCCTGAACCGTGTGCCTTTATTGATTTGCAACACACCACTGACGTCTCGAGCAACCCCAGTTTCCAACCCTCTCAACTGCATGACCATCCGCGCTTGATGCGCCATTCCCACCACCAAAGTCGCATGCTCCCTTTCCAAAGGAGTCCCTGGTTCATCGTAGTGGATAAGAGGAAAATCAGCGGCTAACGTAACAAGAGTGGAATGTACATGCTTTAAAGAGTAGACTTGTCAGCAAAATGCCATCCATAAAACAATAAATCGAAGCCCATATAACGCGGAAGTATACCTGTCGCAGACTCATAATCATTTCCTTTATTTCCAGTGCATCGATCCCCGCTTCTGGTCCGGTAGCAGCCAGAAGCATATCTGGTTGGTCAATGACGAGTAGCACATCTTGTGCAGTTGAAACTCGATCTTCCTCGCTGGAACTGCTATTTGAACTATCAATAGCGGAGATGATATCTCGCTCTATAGCTTCGAGATTTTGCGTCTTTGACCAAGAGAGTTTTACGCCATTGGCTTTCTGGTGGGCAGGTATAGGATGACTGGCTGGGCGAGGCCGCGGAGTCGAATTTAAACGTGAATCGTGGGTCGTAGGGGGTCTGCCATATGGAGATGTTGGTGTTGGCGTAGAATGCGGGAAAAGACTTGTGAGTCCATCCACAAAGGTGAATTTTCTCTCATTTGTAAGTTTGGTGAGATCAATGCCCTGAAGAAATGTCAGTATCAGATTCCTTCCTGTCAGACAATATCACCGCATGCAAAAGAGATATATAGGGCTTGCTGAAGCCCTCAGGCATAAGGTATTCTGACGCCTCTCACCATCCTCCCAAATCACCTCCATTTCAATATCAATCATAATGGGTATCACCACCAAGCGTTTTCAAAAGAGCAAAACCACAAACAACAAAAAGCTGCACATACCAGCCTCTTTGCCTCCTCTCTCCAGAATTCCCACCCTCTCAAAAAGCTAATCAGGACCACTCGCATCGTCCCCTTTCTTCCGGTTGCCGCACTCCCCTCATCCTCAATCCCAAACTGTCCACCAACATCCTGCTGCCATCTCCCCGATGACACAAAAGGAGAGCAGAGTGCATCACATAAGAATCTTAGCACAAGCCAATTGCTCGTTGTGCCTAAAAGGGAGGTTATGAGGGATAGGGATTGGGCTCCCGGGGGGGTAGTGTAGGGAGCCAAAAGCGGTGCGGTAGCTGGTGGCATTTGGGGTATATTCTTCACTGCTTCTATTCAGGCGCTTTCGATGTATCGTTTTCTTATGACTGATTTTACTACTATTCAAATCCTGTATTGTCAAGATATCTGTAAAATCCGACCTGATATAAACATCTAAGTTTTGTTAACTATTCAAGTCAAAATTCAATGACATAATCGCACTTTCAAAAATGAAACAAATCCAGACTTTTACGGACCTCTTTTCTTAAAGAGGGCAGGAAATTTCTCTGACTCTACGAGAGGCACTTGTTACTAAAGAATACGGTTCGATTAACTATCAGATAAACATTCCTTTCCCATTTGACCAAATTGCTCGTTATTTCACTGCGAACGATCCCGATCAGCTTAACCAACCCGGTTCGTCAATATAGCCCAGAATATTTACATGCCCAGCAAGGCCTCTAGTCGATTGTAAGCCGATGCCTTCACATCTCCTTCTTGTTCAATAATGTCTTCGGTTTCATTTTCTTCCGAAAGAACCTCCTTTTCAAAGGCAACAGCTGGAGCATTGATCAAGCTCTTGTCGGCCGAGCTCTGTCCGCTTTCCTCGAGTGGCTGGTCTGCAACATCCATCAAATTCAACATCGAGCCAAATGAACCTTCAACCAGGGAACTTGTTGTAGAGACTTCTTCCTCAATGTCGATAAGGCGACTTGAGCCTTTGGAATTAACACCTGTGTTTTCCGAAGATGTTTCGAGAGCGTCACAAACTTCTCCTGAACGTGCTTCAGGAATATCAAACGCGTCACCGAGGCCACTCCAAGGATCATAATTAGGATCCTGAAACAGCTCAAGTACTTCCCCAGCAGGTTGAACGCCGCTTGCTGTCTCGACATCATGAGCGCCAAACGAAATTTTATCACTGCTGGTCATACGCTTTTTGAACGAGGCTTGACCAGACCACAGGCCTTCTTCTTCAAGGCATCCAGGGTCATAATGTTTATTGACAATTTTTCCAAGAACCGGTTGAAGCAGCCATGGGAAACTGATCAATGGCAATTTCTGTTCATGTTTTACCCACGAGATCTGACCCTCAGCATCACCATACCTCTCCTTTAACTTCGTCAGAGCTTCCCCCATTTCGTTGCAGGTGACTTTATACATCGCAACAGCAAGCGGTGCTAAGTGTTTAAAATCTTGGCCGCCGGCCAGTTCGAAACAACGATTGCGGAATCGTTCCCGTAAAGCAGATGCGATTTGACCAATTTCTTCATGAAATTTATAGTCATTGCTCATATTAGCGTGATTCAGAACGAAGGTGGACCATACTTCGAACTCGGTCTGGATCTCGTGTTGTGCCATGACTCTGCGCATATCGGCATCATATAGGACTTTCAACTCAGCGGCCACGGACAGAAGCTCGTCACTGACTTCAATGCCACTGTTCAAAATCCGATCGTCGAATGGGGCTTCAAGTCTAGGCCTATAATCTACCCGCTCCACGATGTCATAGAGCTGGCCGAGTATTTTCTGCGACTTGTATTGGACTTTCACTTTGTGCTTCTTTTCCATAAAGTGCGGCCATTTCTTGGGAATCAAATTTTTGGACATGATTGCTGGAATGCCAGTTTTGTTGTAGTCCACTGCTGCAGAGTGCAGTTCTGCCAGTTGGATACATTTTGAATCGTTTACACCGTTTTCTAGATAATCTGCCCATGCTAGATGAGCATGGGCGATCTGGGGAAGGCGGTCATTTTTCATGTATGTCACGAAGAAGGAAGTGATATCGTTGACTGTAACATCGCGGGAGAGGCTTCGAGCCTTAGCTGATGGCGCATAGTCCATTGGCTGTCTGAACCAATCCTTTGGGAGAAGGTCTTGGTCCCAAATGACGAGGTAATCATCGCCATCCAAGTCACCGCCCGAGCACATACTTGGAAGATCTCTTTCCCCCGTCTGTGGGAATACCACAACGTCTTTGAGGTGATGTAGAGCAGGAACGTTGACGGCTTTGACGACTCGGATGTCACCGGGGTGTAAAGAAGGGTTTCGTGCAACTATACAGGGACCCTCAATCACTTCATATTTCCCCTCATCAGCACGGAAAATCTGAACGAATACCTCAGGAAGACAAGTCAGCTTTTCTTCGTAGGTTGCATCCTTCGAAGGTATATCTTTACTGAAGAACCCTTTTAGTGTCGCGGTTTCGTCAAGGCAGCCGAACAAACAAGCGCCATTTTCAATAGTAATTTTTGCTTTCTCCTTGAGGTACTTGATCTGCCACGCACGCCACAACTCAAGCAGAGATGTGACAAAAGGTTCTTTTGATACTTGGAAGCCATCTTGAACCATCTCGGCTAATACAAGAGTCATCTGATTGGGATCGATGTACTTGTGAAGCAAGTGAATGGCTTGTGCTTCGTTAGTCATGGCCAATTCAAGATTTTCAAGCATTACCCTGAGCTTTTCAATGAAGACTTTGTCTGGAACTTCAAGATCAGAGAGCACGATAATGATCTGGCGGTTTAAACTCGCCATAGAGAACTGCGAATACCGAATGACTTCAAGGCCATTATGCACAGCAGGGAATTTGTACTGGCTATTTCGAATGTGAACTTGCTGACGCTGAGCCTCTGGAGAAACAGTCAAAATACCCTTGCAGCCACCTAGTCGGAACTGGAAGACAGACGGCGGTTCTCCGCAGGGAGTTTTAATCTTGAATTCTGTCATAACCATCTGCGCCAGGAATTTGGAAATGCGACCAACACCGTCTGAGAATGTGTACCCGTTCTTTTTGATGTCTTCTATTTCATGAATCTGCACAGGACAACCTGTTACTGCACGAGTTGTGGAGAAGCACTGGCCCAGACGTGCAGCATGTCTGGCGATCTCCTTGATATCGCTGAAATGACCCATCCATGCGCGGATATTGGCAGCTGTTAGATGTGGCAAAGAAGCAAAGAAGTACGCACCATGCTCACGAAATTGAGAATTTCCGAATGCTAGGAACTCGTAATGCCGGTCCCCGAGGGTGATTCCGTTCATCATAGTACGCTTAACGCGAGTGAAAACCTCGTCCATCGTGTTATTATAGCTTGGTCGAATTTTCCCTTCGTATTTCTCGTCGGTGAAACGAACACGAAGAAATCGATCAGCATACTCAATATAATGTCTGATAACTCGGTTTGAGATATCGACCGAAGGAGTATTAAAGTAGACCGTTGACGGTGTCACGCGTGCAGTTCTCATATAGCAGCAATATTTTGGAATCCTGCGGTTTGTGACTGGTTTCGCGAACAAGATGTCGAAGATTTTCATTGGGTCATAATACACATGCTTCTCGCTTCCAACATGCTCCAGGAGTTCTCTTGCTTTCGTTTCACCAAGCGCAAATAGAGCAGTCACAAATTCTTTGCCTATGGTATATTCATTCAAAAGCCCATGAGACAAGCATACTTCCAGCTGGTATCTGACATTAAATGGAAGGGGTATATAGTCTTCTTCTGCCAAATCCTGCAAGGAGGTGGTCCGCTTTGAGCTGCGGTTGGGAGGGTCAATCCACTTCCATGCGGCTGGCATTGGCGGATCTGTCTTAACCTGAAATCCTGGGGCATCGTGAATTTCGATATTAAAATCCTTGCATATACTTTGAAGAGTCCCAAGTTTTTCGGTACTAGCTTTGTCACAGCTGCGAAAGCTTAGTCTAAAGGCAGTCCACCGTCCTTGTAGGGATGAAGTTAGTCAGGGACCGCTCTCATTCAAAGACAGCATCTCTTACCAATATTTATCAAGGAATTTGCCCTGTGCAGGCTTAGCGTAGCTTGGGCAGCTTCATTCTGCGAATAAGGGATATCGGTCTGACGGAACCAAGAGTCCGATTCTTTCCATACGTTCTCGGTGTCACGGAAAGTGACTGTGACATCGTTTAGTCTCCTATGATAAATTGGCGGAGAATCCAAAACAACCACAAATGAAGAACCCTTCACATCTCTGGTTTGTAGGACCCGGGAAAGGTGAACAAAAGAAACACGAAAACGATAGCTGTAGATGATAGGAGTACGTGACGAGGGCCGCGGGTCAGGGAGGGATAACTGAAAGAACACAATCATTTCACGACTAAAGAGATCCACTATGAACCGAATTTGGCCCATCCGGTTCGAGTCGACAGTTCTGAGAGAAAGCATTACATCTTTATCTACCAAGGTCCCAAAATCAATACGTTCGACTAGGAGCTCCTATAGATTGTTAGCTCATGCTTTTGGTACACCCAGAGCCTCGGAGTTTGGTGATCCACAGTACCGTTGTTGTTGGATATGATACACCTGGGTTTATGGGGCTAGGGATCTCGTTCGACGGCCTCCTTGGTTCAATATACACCATAAGAACGCAACGTTGACCATTGTCCAGTTCAAGTATGTGCTTTCGATCCGGACAAAAGACTTCCCGCGGTGGCGGTCTAGAAGAATAAGACATTTTTAATGTGAGAAAATGCAGCGTATACCTTGGGGATGTCTCTTGAACTCACTTGAAACGAATTTTGCC
Organism: Amauroascus niger; assembly: GCA_001430945.1. Lineage (NCBI taxonomy): Eukaryota > Fungi > Ascomycota > Eurotiomycetes > Onygenales > Onygenaceae > Amauroascus > Amauroascus niger. Next base: position 112,375 of record LJPK01002855.1, read on the forward strand.
CCTTCCCTCTCGTCTAGCCTTCATGTCTTCGAATATCTCTACCAATTCGATTGAGCCATACACCTTGAAGGATCGCCAAATTATAAATGTGTTAATATTTTTTGGAAGCCCTGAAATGATAACGGTGAGTGAGTCCCAGGCCGCCCAATGCGCAAATAGCCTAGTAGACCTCTGATCCGCCATGCTGGGTATGGCGATAGGTTGACGCTGACTGAGAACGCGAGGACGAGAGTAAGCCATTGCCAGTCGTTAACGAGAAGATCAACATAGAAGTATTGAAAAGATGTAAAAAGACGGGTTTTCCACGATGATACTAAGCCCCGAGAGTGCTAAGACATGAGGAAGAGTCAAATGAGAAGAAACGCAAGGGCGTGTGAGAGGGGTTGGGAAAGGTGAAGGTGAGAGGGCCGAAAACGGCAAATGGCGGATGTTGAGGGCGAGGTGAAGGACGCGAGGACCCTTCACGGGAATGCCAGGTGACAAAACAACAAAAGGGAAGTTCTCTCGACAGGCATTCAACACAAAACTTACCCGTCCTGGCCTTGAGAGCCTGTTCCAGCAAAGGCAGAACGCGACGCGACTTGGCGTGAAGAGGGGATGTTGACACCTCCTTTTCCTGACACTTGCGATGTCGGTATCAAAGCGCGGCTACGCAACCGGCGCGGCTGCGGGTGCTGGGTTGTATGTTCCGCTCGGGCCAGGCTCTGCTTTTCAAGCTTTCGCATTCTCTCTTCCTCCATCCGTTGGGATCGGCGGTCCTTTTTCCCTCGGGTTCCTCCCCCTTCACCTCGTCTTGACTGAGCGATTGAGGGTTTGAATGCCCGGTCCTACAGTGCGTAAGAAGGTGTCAGTCCAAACTCAGGTAGTTGTAGTTGTTGAAATGAGTTTTAACTGATGGACTATTGTGCCCAAGATCCAGTTATTTCAAGTTTAGATGATGCACCTCTGTGTTTGGACCATTTACAGGTTATGCATGTGCAGCATGCTCCCTAGGAAACATTTCAAGGCAATATAAATTCAAAAAGACACAACTCACCATTGCAACAATATCCTAACCTTCTCTCAAAGCATGAAAATTAAATGAATCAATTCCCGCCAAGGACATTCCCTACTGAGAAAATTCAGGATAGAAATTAGACAGAGAGGATTGAATCCAAAGAGACGAAAGGTAGAAGGATGCAGACGGGAACTCCCTTAATACAATCAGGTCAAATCCAGAGCAGCCAGGTAATTGGGCTTGACTGGAACCATCAATGACAGTTGAATCTTTTTGGACGGAAATATTGGTTTTCAAACATGCAAGCAAGATTGTTTGCAGCTTATGCAATGCTAGAGAAGAAGCAAACTTTTTAAAAGTGAAGCAGAGGCAACAAAACAAGATTAGCTGCATGCAGCCGCTGGGTGAAACTTGATTGTTGATCAATACTCAAAGGACCAGAAAGAATATAAAAGGTATTGAATAATTGTTGAGAGGGAAGTAGCTTCACTGCTTCACTCTAATTTTCCAGACAGCAAAAATTGATTAGAAGTAGTGAAATTAATATCGGTGATAACCAGTATTTTCTTGAGTTGTCTTCACTTGGGGCGAAAATGCTGCAAGTTTCCAGAAGCTGAGCCGTTGATGGAAAAAGCCCTGTTGCCCAAGGCACCATACAGCTGTCTGCAACACTCAATCCTATCTGTGGATGTTGAGAAGCCCTCAGCATTGACAGAACACTGGTTGTTCGCCTGGGATTGTGCCCAACTTCATGGATCTTGCTACTTTTGAAAGTAACCGGCATATTTGACTGTCAGTTGGCACTCCTTCGACATTTTGAGATGCAATGAGAGGACCTCAAATGTGTTCGGTGCTGAATATTTATTCTCCGCGTCCGCACGCAGAGAAAGCGCTCAATATGTTGGATTTCTCTGTGTCTAGAATCTCGCCCACGAGAGAAGACTTTCTGAAGAACTGAAAAGTTTACAATGTCAGCCATTCCACTTCTTTCAGACGGAAACAGGATCATCTCTCAATCTCACAACATGGATGGTTTGCACATGGAACACACCTTCAGAGACAGAAAAAATATGGAGCAGCAACCATCCTGTTAATTTCTGAGATTAGTTGTTCCACCAACAATTTCATTCACCGATCGACCATTGTGCGTCGTCAATGCTACTATTATTATTTGAAGATCCTGGATTCGAGAAGTTGGAGTTCTGGCGATGTCACCGTTGCCTCCGCAACCAGTTCCTCTCAAGCCGATTGCTCCGTCCATGCCTGCGATCCTAATCCCTGATCCAGAGAAGTAGGTATTCACACGGGTCATGGCCGTTTCATCTCAGAAAGCTATCCGTCATCCTGTTTAAAGCATTCGTCCAGTTAGCCCAATCATCGGCGAAGACGATAGATATAAATCGGCAAAGAAGCTTGTCTCCGCACAAGCCGTCGGCTTAACCACGGAAATATTCCGTTTCCTCCGCATCAACGCGCGTAACTGCACCAGTGGTGGAAAAATTCTGGAAACATGCATTTCAGCGACACTCGGATACCAAGAAAAGAAATTTTAGCTCCCAAGTTTGAGCAGTTTATTCAGTTAGATTACTCCGAAATTTGACAAGGGCAGCATCGTGAAATTTCGATCTTCTTGCAGCACACATGCCTCGTTATTATTACGATTGCAAGGGCATCGCCAGCCAGATTCGGTAGACCGCCTGGTCTGGAGGCTGGATGGGGATCAGGGAAAGAGTCGCGCTGTGCTCAAGAATCCCTTCCGATCGCGGTGATTGGACCAGAGCGGCGCCGGTTATCTCGTGAGCTACCCGGCGAGTTGCCGAGCACAGGACAGGGGTGGAGGTACCTTGGGAGAACTGGCACTGCAACCCTTTTCTGCTCCAACTTCTAGACTCATCTGGAAGCACGCTATTTCACCAACTACTAATTGACTAGCTCGTAGCACTTCCTAACTAGGTCATGAGCCTATTGATTAAATTATCAAGCATGAAGAAGAGGTAAAACAATATAAAAGTTCTCTGAATAGTTATCACATTTTAAATAATAAGTTTTCTAACTCCAGCAGCATAATGAACTAACTAATTCTTGGTTATCAATCATCATTGAGACTAGACTGATTAGTTAGTTGAGAAATGATAAGCTTATAGTCTGGCTTGAACTTATTAACTTAAGTATTCTTACCTACTATCAATTAATTAACTTTACATTAAAATTTCAATTTCAGATTTCAGAATAGTAGTATTTCACCATTTTCAAGTTTTCAATTTTTAATATTCAATATTCATAGTCAAATCATTTTTCTTAAAATAATTTTTAATTTTTAATGATATATTAGAAAACTTTAGTCTTTATCTTCAGTATATTAGCAATGAATCAGTGAATCAGAATTATCAGATTAACTATTAAAAAGTAAAATCAACATGTAAAGTTTAAAGAAAACATTTAGTATATGATATCTTATTGAAAATCCACTTTGCTTGCTCTTCTTTTCAGGAGTTATGTCATGTGACACTACTGCCTTTTACATAGGGTTGACCATGATGAATTGGTGTTTACCTGCTTAGGTAGTTACGTGAATGGCCACAGGTGACAATCTGAGCTCTTTAACGCTTCACTGAAAGATTTAACTGAAAGAGGAGAATTGAGCTTTGTATTTAAGTCCTAAAACCCCCTACCAGGTTTTTTAAAAAATGTTTCTGGAAGCTATCCCCTTTCAATCGATCTCTTCGCCCTTATCTCAGACTTATTTGTCAGTGTGGCATTTACGCATCTAATGAAATCCTTTAGCCGAGCTGCTCGGTTCTCACATCGCGGAGCCAACATTTTCCTCCGCCAGGAAGGCCTCGCTTCCCAGAGACGGCCTCATAGGTGGAACAGTACCGCTACGGTCGCCAAAAATGTAGCGCAGTCGTCGACATCAAGCTCCTGGAGAACTGGTCAGATATGTGCTGCAATTGTTGCTGCAATTGGCTCTGGTTATATCTTCGGCAAGTACTACTCCGAATCCCGCAGTACATTTGCGGATGAGCCACAGTATGGGACGGTCAAGCAAATGGAAAAGGTAATGACTCCAAGGGTCCTTTTCGGCCTCCTTTCCCTACGTGAGTGTCTGCGTGCTAAACCATGAAGAACAGGCTATCGCCGAACTACGCAGTATTCTCGGAGAAGAGATCATCAGCACTGACGAAGAAGACCTGCATCTACACGGATACTCCGAGTGGTCAACAATCAATAGTGATCGGTTACCCGTAGCTGTGGCGTATCCCAAAAACACAGAAGAAGTCTCCAAGATTGCACAAGTATGCAGCAAATATCGCATGCCGATGATTCCATACTCCGGCGGATCGAGTCTCGAGGGGAATTTTTCTGCTCCTCTCGGAGGAATAAGCATTGACTTTTTGCACATGAATAAAATCCTTCAACTCCATGAAGATGATTTGGACGTTGTCGTGCAGCCATCCATCCAATGGATGCAGCTAAACGAAGAGATCAAAGATACCGGATTATTTTTCCCTATTGACCCAGGACCACCAGCCAAAATCGGAGGTATGGTGGGCACAAATTGCAGTGGTACCAATGCTGTGCGTTATGGGACCATGAAAGACTGGGTCCTTAATTTGACCGTTGTTCTTGCAGACGGTCGAGTTATCAAGACGAGGCAGCGTCCACGGAAGAGCTCTGCTGGCTACAACCTAACGAGCATGTTTGTGGGCTCGGAAGGTACGCTTGGAATCGTTACCGAAATCGCCTTAAAGTTGGCTGTCATTCCCGAGGAGACTAGAGTCGGTGTAGCAACGTTTAATACCATCCGGGAAGCTGCAAACGCCGCTATGCGAGTCATGAGAAAGGGCGTCCCGATCCAATGCGTGGAGATCCTTGACGAGGTTCAGATGAGTGTCATCAATAAGGCGGGTGGCACAAATCGGGTCTGGAAAGAAAGTCCGACACTGTTTTTTAAATTCTCCGGCACCAAAGCCGGCGTCCTAGAGAGCATACACATCACAAAAGGCATTGCAAAACAAAATGGAAGCACATCTTTCGAGTTCGCCAAAAACGACAAGGAAGGCCGTGATCTATGGTCTGCTAGAAAAGAGTCTCTTTGGAGTATGCTTGCCCTTAGAAAGGACGGCTCAAGCGATGTATGGTCGACAGACGTTGCTGTCCCCCTTTCTAGATTACCAGATATCATCGGTCAGTTTCTAGGAATCTCCTTGTCTTATCGCATATGCTAACGTTCCTCGTTAGAATTATCTAAAAAGGATTTAGATGATCTCGGAATGTTTGCTAGTATCCTCGGCCATGTAGGTGATGGGAATTTCCACGAAAGCATCATGTACGATAAAAACAACCCCGAACAGTGTGCGAAGGTCGAAAAGGTTGTTTACGACATGGTTGACCGTGCTCTTGAAATGGAAGGATCCTGCACGGTAAGTTTACTCCCTCTTGAAATTAAATCTACCTATAGGTTGACCAAAGTTCGTGACATATGCAGGGAGAGCACGGCATTGGAATGGGGAAAATGTCTTCTTTGATCAAGGAACTCGGCCCCGAAACAATCGATGTGATGCGAAGTGTGAAGCGGGCTCTCGATCCACACTGGCTTCTCAATCCTGGAAAGATTTTTCATGCAAACAGAACGTAATGCTTCAGCTATGGCCGGGGCCCCCATGGTTAACGACTTAGAAAAGCGCGCCACGAGATTGCAAGTAACATGAATAGACTAATATAATTTGACACCCTTCCACAAATGTTTGGCCCCATATTCATAATTGAGAAAATGTAAGAAAAAAAAGAGCCCCTTTGCGCCCTGTATAGCTGCCAGACAAAATCCTTGGGCTTTTTAGGGGTATAACAGAAGAGTGCTTCGTCTTTCACATCCTTGCCGCCGGCGGCGATATTATCTCTTTTAAGATCGACGAGATACCAGTTAGTTAGCCGTCGATCACACAGTGTCTAAATATATTCCAAACTTACATTTTTCTATATTGATTGAAACAAACCCTTGATGGAAATCTTCTGTTGATGTTCAATATCACCTTGAAAAAATCGCCACGTGACAAGATAGAGTTTTTGGGCAGAAGGCTCAAGCTTTTTGATGGCAATTTTGAACGACTTGTATTTTGGTCCAGAGCACCCCCCAGTTATGTACGGACAGCCCGGACCCTGTTTGCGACGTTAGAAAAGCTGTGCAGGCCCTCCCCCTGCTCCCTGTCTCTTTCTTGCATTATTGCTTCTCAGAACAAAAGCAACAGAATCAACTGCTTCTTGAGTCGCATGCCCCCACTGATCGCGAGGTTTCAGGGGTGCCGGTTCTAACAAACAACGGAAGGGCCCTTCAACTAATCCAGGTTCTCCGCCGAAGTCGCAGCTTGCCCCAAATTCCAATTCGCAAACGAACCATTGCCGTTAACTGTTTGATATCTATCATATCATCTGACTATTGCATCCTCAGTCTCCAAGAAGAAGTGCGGTGACTCCAATTGCTCCTCCTAGTTCCGCCATTGCTGTAATTCTCGCAGCGTTAAGGATGAATCAGGTGTCTTGGGCGGCACTGGCCAAGGCTTTGTCTTGCTTCTTGCTGACCTTCCTGACCTTCCTCTTCGAATTACATGTTATTGCTTTGCTGGCAAACTCTACCAGGATGTCACGAAATGGAAGCAGGCAAAGCCCGTATCTAAAAAGCTCGCCCATTCGCCTGTGCGAGACTGCAGATTGGAGTATTTTGAAGGCTGTGGCCTTGTGAACTTTTCCGGTTCACAAAACAGCCTATCTCTGGCGCAGGGTATCCAAGTGTCCCAAAGATGTTATCATGGATAGCGTTATCCCCTACAACTCTGGAGAGGAAGATAAACGGAAGTGAGGCCCAAATCCTTTTGGTACCATAAATGCAGAGGTTACCACGTTTAGCGCGGGAAGGTCATATACTCGAGTTGAAGTTACAGGTGGACATATGGCTTTTGTTTCGCGACAATTCAAAGAACCTTCCTCCACCCGGAACGGAACAAGTTGCCCAGACGGGAATATCAATCGGAGCCTCAGAAGTAGGCTACTATCCTGCTTTAACATAAACCATCAAGGTCTTCGGTGAATTTGGCCGGCTATAGCCTAGGCTTCGACCGAGATCTACATATCTGGATGCTATCTAGCGAGTGTTGGACGCATCCGAGAAGGTGCATAAGGCGGATATCTCGACATTAGGTCTGTCATTGGTGTAGCGAGGTCGTAAATCTTGATAGAAAAAGCGTTTCAATGAAAGCGGGCCATTCGATTAGTTCAGATAATTCATGCTACATTTACAATATCTGTTGGGTGTTTAATCGCCGCTTTGGAATGTTTCGTCAGAGGCAGTCAGTTAATTTCAATCATCCGACACGTGATTTGTAAGGGGGAGGATGCTTGTCATATTCAAACTGAGCTATCTACAAAAAGGTGTGTGGGTCACGTGGAGGGGTAGCCGGATTACCTAACATGATTAGTTAGTTAGTTACATCAGCAGACACTTGGCGCCTTTCCCAAAGGGGAATATCTAGGGCAAGCCCCACAACGCACCACAAACACCAAAAATCATTTCTCTTCTCAAACCATCGCGAAATCTTTTTGATCTTTGACTCGCGACCACTTCGACAATCAAAGCCGTTCAAATCGACAATCATTCAAAATGGGCCGTGGACCGTGAGTAGCTTCTGAAATCGCTGCATTTACATGTTATTGCAAATGAATTCAATGTAACTAACTGCTTTATTTACAGAAAGAAGCACCAGAAGCGCTTGAGCGCCCCTTCTCACTGGCTTTTGGACAAATTGTCTGGTGCCTATGCTCCTCGCCCATCTCCCGGTCCTCACAAGCTACGAGATTGCTTGCCTCTCATCGTCTTCATTCGTAACAGGTTAGTTTTAAAAGCTGTGGAGCGTTGGTCAAAAGATTCTTGTCTAAAATTGCACCTCGCCCACTAGATTGAAGTATGCTCTCAACGGCCGTGAGACCAATGCTATCCTCATGCAGCGCCTCATCAAAGTCGACGGCAAGGTCCGCACCGACTCCACCTACCCTGCCGGTTTCATGGATGTGATCTCCATCGAGAAGACTGGCGAGAACTTCCGTCTTGTTTATGACACCAAAGGCCGTTTCACCGTCCATCGTATCTCTCCAGAGGAAGCCGAATACAAGTTGGGCAAAGTCAAGCGTGTTCAGCTGGGCAAGGGCGGAATCCCATTCTTGGTTACGCACGATGCGAGAACGTGAGTCAAAATCATATTCCGCATCATTCAGACGTTGGACCAAGCTTTGGTTGATTTCGGTGGAGGGTTGAAGGAAAACATCACATTCTCCAATCGATAATCTCCAAGCGACTTGGGAAACAAGCGGTGAACGATGAAAACCAACTCTGGAATTGGAATGCTGACACCAACTGTCCAGGATCCGCTACCCCGACCCAGCCATTAAGGTGAACGACACCGTGAAGATTGACATTGCTACTGGCAAGATCAGCGACTTCATCAAGTTCGATACTGGTGTTATCTGCATGGTCACTGGTGGTCGTAACATGGGTCGTGTTGGTGTCATTACTCACCGTGAGCGCCACGAAGGTGGTTTCGGTATCGTCCACATCAAGGACGCTATTGACAACTCCTTCGCTACGCGTGAATCCAACGTTTTCGTCATCGGCCATGAGAAACCCTGGATCAGTCTTCCTAGGGGCAAGGGTGTCAAGGTATGCGCTACCCTCTTCACTTGTTGATGTATTTTGCGGTGCTGCTTCTAATGCTCGTTCTACAGCTCTCCATTGCCGAAGAGAGAGATCGTCGCCGTGCCGCGGCCCTTGCCGGCCTATAAATCACCTATCATCTATTTCCAGCTCTGTAGCGGTAGGTTTCTTGACAGTCGAGATCCATATGAATCAATAAAAAAAGATAATGTTATGAAACCCCTTTTTGTTCACGGAGAATGGCGTCAGTTGTGTATCTTAAAAGGCCTAGAGGGCCAATGGGATGTTCCACAATGAATTCAAGATGTCTTATCTCCCTTGCAGGTGTCTATCTGGCTTGCTATGCTCATACAAATGCCGCATTCCCACGTGCGGCGGTAACGATCTTGTAGGATGGCGGAATTCCCGTCTTTCGGTCGGGCGTCTGCAGAGTAGCAAACGTGTAGATCATGAGATCTCAATTACTTTGTCGCTAGTTACAGATTCGGAATCTGTAAGTTGTCTCCCAAATAGCACTGAGTGGCGGTGAGAAGTTGTTGTCATCTTCCTCCATTCCCATCAAAACCTTTCCCGTCCGAGCAGCCCGGTGCCGCCATTGAATATTTCTCAATAGTCTGTACTCCATACCCACTCCGTATGTACATCTACTTAGAAACAAACGACCAGTAAAGGCGGGTTCCGCGCCCATGGCTCCAGCAAAAACGCCGCACCACACTAACTAGTTAACCGGGCGCTATACAGCCAGCAAAAGAAGAAAAAGAAAAGAAGCTTCAGAAATCCCTTGGTTTCCTCCCAAGCTGAACTAGAAGCGCCCACGTGCTTCATATCTGCTTTGATCTATCGTGAATATGTGGACACACACAGACAGCTGTTTATGGTGCCAATGCATGAGCCCTGCATCCATCATGCTCAGGTTTGCACACCGGGCAGTGGGATGAGCTTGGCGAATTCTGGAGATTTGCCTCAAAGGGGCGGTTACATGCGATGTTGGTGGCACGTACTGGGTTCTGGGCGAGATCTTGCATGATGTGTATATCTGGGCCCTTGAAGGGAACCCCATTTGACATGACACTGCAAACATGAATGGCTAAATCAGTTGGTGGGCGCTTCATAGTAACTTACCCCATGGCAAAAATCTATACGAGGAGACCAGCATCGGTCTTCAAGGGGCTTTCAATCTCTCCTGGGATTCATCGAGCCACCGAACCACGAATCATCTTGCCTCTATGGCTCACCCCGAGCCATCCTAAGCGCAACCATTGGTCTACCTCGTGGCTATGTGTCTGACTTCTCAGAGATGCTGAGTTTTCATACCAAAGGCCCATGCTAAAGGTACAGTACGTCCTGCACAATACACAAGGGTTCAAACCACATAGTTAACGGCTAATATAGATGAAGTTCTAGGCTTTATTTATTCAGGCACTTCCTTTGTTCCTTGGCCACCGCCTCCATCAACCCAATAAGTATCTTGAAGCTTTGGACGACCCCAGAACTGAGAACCCCTACTTTTCGTATAATGGCAGGCGAGCTGACGCTATGGCACTGCTCAGTAAAATCTTTTGGCATGTCCTGAAAATACGTCTCTGTGGACGTAAAGGTGAAAGCAACTGCCTGTATGTTTGATGCGTAATGCGCAGATCTAGGCATTTGACAAAATAACGGAAGGAAATCTCAAATTTGATCAGTGCTCACCTAAGAAAATCTAACCCAGTAACTGGTACTCCCACTGATCTCATCCAAAATTTTCCAGCCGAATCACGATAGTTACCCAATACGGTCAGTCCAGGAAACCTTGAGCCCGCATGAGATCGAGACGCCGGATTGATTTACCTGGCGTATTTCCATCATCGATCAACTGACGATCATATGGCTCGGTTTAAAAGCCAAGTTTGCTTTTTCTTCTCAACACGCCCATCAAAGCCCCTAGAAACCATGCATTGACATGTACGGTACTTGGTACGGAGTCCAACGAGAGAAAGACATGCAACCACGCCGTCCATCCCTCATCGCACCAGATATCCAGCATGTGGTTAACGGGATGTGTGGCATGGCAACAACAAAAAGCGGAGAAGCAACCAGAAAATCAAATACATTACGAAGCAAAGAAATTCCCCATACTCGAATTTATACAACTCTCCACGTATATCAGTACGATTGAAACATTCCCATATCCACTGCTGAGAGCCTGAAACCGGGGGAAAAATTGATCAACCGTGGCGACAACCGGAGAATAAGTGTGCGACCGCTCATTGGATGGAAAGTATTAACCGTGATATAAATATTCGCCACGGAACTATCTTCTCGGAGTCCCCAATCACAATCTCAGGGCTCCGTCCCAGCCGGCAGAGCTGAGAATTTGTAAGACATTGTCCGGGAATGTTGAGAGGACATACCGCACGGCCTGGTCTAGAAGTCACGACAACTTCCAGTAAACTCCGGTCAATCATGCTCTCTGTAACAATTGGTTTGCACTCGCGAATTTTGTGCATTGGTGTCAATACAAACTACCTTTGTTGCGTGCACTTGGATTGGGCGACAGACTTAAGACGCCTAGATACCCTACAGGAAAATTCAGTATATGTGAAACAGTATGCAAAGACAGTCGTCAATCTCACCTAAATTAGGAGAATCTCGAGTCAAGATGATGACACCTCTCAGTAGAGAAACAACTCTTCATATGATGGTAATTTGCACCGTTACTGTAAACGACAGTGGCGCTTTGATACGTAATTTCAAAGCATGACACACACCAGGCCAATCTAATATCAAATATCAGGCTACAGTGATCTCTGTGGCTGATCGGTAAGGATTGGAACCTTTGGCTAATGTTGCCACCAAGTAATTCCTTGTTGGCTGAGTTAAAAGACCATGTCCTCACATGCGATTGAGTAGAAACCCCGGCGAGGCCGATTAAAGAAAACATGCCATTCTGGAAAACCTGATAGGAACCCATTCCTCCTACAAAACAGATAATGGAAATAAGCCAGTAATAGCCTCTTGCCCATGGGTATGGTATTCTGTAATATGAGGGTGCAAGAATGGGAGTCCGGGTCTCTCTCTCATGGTCTGTCTATAATTTGCGTAGTTGTCGTTGGAGTCGAGGAGCCTGGATTGACAGTCTAGCGATTGGGGGTAAGAGGAAAACGGAGGCAAAATAAACGGACTAGGTTGTGTTTCTTGAAGCCCGTGGAGCATCGCCGTGGCCGAGTAATAGTTTCTTAGATTAAGCAGCCCCTGAGTGCGAAAGTGGTCAGTAACACATATAGTTGAGAAGGTACAATAAATAGCATTTCTATCCTCACATTCACACACTCGCTGAAGTAGGAAGACATTTCAGGAAACGCCATACAAGATTCTTCCACTGATATGGAAAGTAAATCCCAATTATCGAGCAGAATCTGGATATGGGTGTCTTCCTCCTCAAAACTCTGGACTGAGAGGCCAGTGAATATACGTTCGTCAGAAAGAGTGAGCTTTCGTGCTATTGTTGCGGCGGGACTTGATGAAAGGAGTTCATCCAAGTGAGGAGGATCCACTTCGAAGGGAAGAGTCCAGTTGATTTCTGAATTTTCATGATACCGGCGGCCGAAACGAACCGAAAGCACTGAGAGCTTCTTTAAGAAATTGACAAACGGCCTGGGGGAAGATCTAAACAGTGCTTGGATCGGTTCCACAAGGAAGTTGGCAACACGGTGGTTGGGAGTGTTGTTAAGGTTGGTGAGACCTCTATCCTTCAGGCATTGTAGAACTGAGCGATGTGCCCATGGGCATCGGGTTTGAAGATGCTGGTTCTTAATTAGTATGCCTTGATAATGTTTTGGAGTTTTTTTCCTACTCACTTTTTCCACCTCGACATATATGCATTCCTTGTCAGGATGCCTAATAAGATGCGAAGAAATAAGACCATATAACTCCCGATGCTGCTGGATGAACCACACTACAGACATGGTAGGGTATCCGAGAGCAAATCGAACCCAGTCTGCGAAGGGAATTGCGTTGAACTGTAAAATACTTTCTTTGTTGATTTCTTGGGCGATGGTGGCCGGGTGGACATCGTTCAGGTAGTTGGGAAACCAATTCCATGGTAGTGGGAAAGTATTGGTCTGGCACAAACGGAGTATATGGTCGACTTTTTCGTGATGAGCAAGATCCAGAAGACCCGGTTGTCCTGCAGGGAATAAGGAAGCAACAAACTCCGTTAAAATGGCACTGTTTCGATTTTGCAAGATCTTTCTCGGAAAATCGTCGTCATCGTACAGGCGAAATTGCAGTAGTCTCTTGATATCACCGATATTGAATGCCCAAAGTATCGGCAAAGCCTCTTCCTCCCACCACCGATAGCTCACATGAAACTGGGGTGGTATAAGCTCTGCGTCGAATAGAGTTACCAAATTCAACGATTGAGAACTTGTCATCGGTGGCAGAAACTGTTCATGTAACGTACTAGGAGAAGGATGTTGAGAGGTGGCCGACACAAAATAATTCTGATCTTGAATCGAAGGGTCGTTGAATTGCAAATGTGAGGGGCTCTGCAGAACAGGAGCAAAGTCCTCGCCGTCTGTCCCCAGGTGTGCCATGTCAGAATTCTATGGCTTATCCTACCTGTGGTCGCAGCACATAGATGGTAAACACCGGTCGAGGACTCTTGTGGTTGATGCCTTTGAAAGGAGTTGAACAAGGGGAACGGTAAAGGGGAACCTGATTAGCGTAAAGAAGAAAGGCAAATCAGCATCTCCGACAGAACGGCGTTGACAAAAGGGGGGTTAGGAGCGAATAAGAATGTAGGTATCATAGTCACATCCCCGACCTCTAGAAACGTGAACTCGAGGAAACTGGGGAAGTTAGGTACCTTGATACTCCGTACGTTGCCCCGTAGTTGTCCTGCAAAGGTGCATGGGCCACGGGGGCGTAAGAACGGAACGGTGGACAAACTATTGTTATAAAGTTCCCTATTATATGGGTCATGAGGGGAAGACTTGTTGGCATTGGACCTCTCTCTCTGCATCTTGAGGGATCTAGCTAACCAAACAAGAGCGGTGGCGTCGGTAACTAAGTGCCATTTTGGTGCTTCCATGTTCCAAAGGCTCGGATTGGGGTCCTGAAGGGGCCGACCAGGCGAGAGAGTAGTTAGCTGAGAATGGGCCAAAATAATCCTTGAGCCGTTCTAAAAAGGGGTCAGATATGGCAAAGTGGCCCTGAGTGGATATAATTCCATCCTCAACGTTAGTTATAGTTAGTTAGGGCTCATGGGTGGGAAGGGAAAGGGTTCCAGGACCCGTTCGCCTGGAATGGACCGTCCCACCGCCGCCCGGCCGGTTATCGAACAACACCGCGCCAAGAACGGCTTGGTTTGCTGCAAAGAAAAATAAAAAGGAACATTTCAGCAGATCAATAATGTAAAAATACCCGTACGAAGTACTCCGTACTCCGTATCTTTCTGCGAGCCGTTTGAGCGTCTTCTCATGTTGCGCTGGCGTCTGTAATATTTCGACCTTGCTCATGTCACTATATTTGCGAAAGGTTTGATTTGTGACTCCTGAGCACTGAGCAGTTGAATCAGTCAGCACGCTACGAGAATGCTGAACTCTTTGCTCGCTGTGGTTCCCCGGAAATCTCACTACGGATTTCGTTCAGGTTGCGTCGGGTTCCCTTCCCCTTGCACCCCGTCAAAACACACCTCTGGGACAGTGGGCCGTTCGGTAGGGAGCGGACTAGTTAGTTACTATTTTGCTCCTACAGGGAGCCGAGACAGTTGTCTTTAGCTTCCCTCCCGGCAGGGCCTTAGGGATTGTCATTTGTTCGTTCTCCATCCTATTATGCTTTTCAGGATCCGGAGGGGTTTCAGCACGATAACTTTTCGCTTGCTGTCGGCATTGCAGCCGTTGCAAATGAATCCTATTTCCAGAACCCGTGATTGCTTTTCCCCGCATGACAACGCGGCTGTTCCAGACGAAGTAGCATTGAGCGTTTGACGGTCGATCATTAATTGCCCTTTTATACACGGGCACGGAGTAATTGGGGTGTCCCTATTGACTGCCCTGAAACGCCGGGAATACCTGCTTGAATTCGCGGTCTGCGGTCCGTTGATGTCATTGCGAGCCTTGCGTGGATTCTTGGTTTGCTCTGCACCCGTAAAACCCCAGCTCCACAACCTTTCAATAGTTGAAGTAGCGAGGGCGAAATCCTGGGGTGGCGGACACTGGACCGACTTTGGAGGTTAGACGTCCAAACTGGACTTGAATTTCCCCATGGACCTTCCTGATTCCACGTGGCTCAGAACCGGAAGCGGACCGTATTAATTAACCAGTTGATTAGTTACACAAAGTCCGCGTCACTCCATGTAATTTATTAGGGAGCATTCATGCAGGATACGGTACAAATGTGTACCGGAATCTGGGGAGTGTCTAGTATGCTCCAGATGAAATATAAAAATTATATCTTTAGGCCTAAATGTAGAGAGGATATCATGGCGTTGAAAGGTTTTAATGTGAGATGATCTCTGAGCTTCCAGCGATTGTGAGCATCCAGAAACATTCCATGGAACGTAATTTATTTATCAGCCTCACTGAGTGATATATAATACTGTACCGTATAGCTGTATAGAAATTTATGTACAGTCTTCTCTGTTTAACTAAAACTACTCCGTACTTGCAGGTGGTGAGGTTACTCCACATCTCATCCCTCTATTGCCTTTAATTTTCTGGGGGGAAGATACAAGTCTCTATCTATGGAGTACTCTGTACACGATTGTCACAAAGTGTGCTCTATACCTACTCTGCAGGCTTAGTTGCAAAGGCTTTTCAGGGCTGGTTCTTTGTCCTGACTGATCGATGTAAACTAGCCCCTAACTGTGCCACCACCCACATATGGGATGTAAGTATACTCCGTACAGTACATCTTTTATGTGTTCCAAAGCGCGTTCATTGTAAGTATTATAAACACTTCATACTGTAACTACTGTCTGTCCTAAAGACAGCAGAAGTACTCCGTACATACAGATATTTCTTTCTGCAACTTCTGCAGCTCATGCCCTATTTTCTCTGTTGGTTGTTGCTTTGAGCAGTCAAACAGAGAACCTTGATCCCTGCCGTCTTGTTCATACATGTGATGATGGTAACAAGTTAATTACAGTACGGAGTAGTTCCAGGCTCCAGCACTGCACCTTTTCAGACGCACTCAATTGACCTGGCCATTCCACTGACAGAACAGTGCCATGGGAATGGTGGCGGGCTCTATGGATAGAGCTGTGGGAGTCCGTGAACTGTCTGAGGAGAAACCCTTGAAAACATGCTCCACTACTAAGACTGGGGGACTCTAGACTCTACTGGACCAAAATTTCCGCGCAAAATAGCGGTCAAGCTCCTCAAGGCATGCACATACATACACACATACAGCACATACATTCTCCGGCCAGCCTATGCCAATGGATTGTGATGATGTTACGCCTTCGTTACTTCAGAGTTGATACGCTGGTATTCGAGTAAAATGGGCTGAGGATCGACTCATTTTGAGAGCTGGGATGGATTTGGGACCGTGTGGCGGATTATTCGAATAACGACGCTCCTGTCGAGTGCCCGTCGGCACATATGAGAAAAAGCTGGTTCTCTCCAAATTCCCAGGCAAGATTCCATGTGATTTTGCAAGTCGCCACGGGTTTAACTAGTACTGTGGAACGCACCATACTTCCTGTTAGCGATTCATGATTTTCCCTTTCTGTTCATAGGTTCTCAGTGGAGCTTTTGGCGGCCAAAGAGCTTTGGCTTTTCCGAATATCCCTATAGATAACTAAGAGATCTGCCACACGATTGACAAAAGGGAATGCAGAGATTCCAATTGCCCCACATCATGCCATTCCATTTATTCGCCGTAACAAATTTATCCCATCCGGTCCAAAGGTACGTACGGAGTAGACAATATGTAACCGATATCCACAGGGCCAGCGCGACTAGGTAATCTAGGACGATTGCTGCCTCCAATGTTGCGAACAGAGTCCCAACTCCTACAAACAACAGCAATTGACATGGATTTGCTGAGCTGATAGGCGAGAGTCTTCACGTTTGGATGGGAATCAGTGCCTCGCTTGTGTCTGGAACTTGATCAGTGGTCACAGTGAATTTATGCGCGTTATACGAAGTAGAAGGCTACGCTCCGCCTACCCTAACTAATGGGTCAGTAACTAGTTATCCCACAAACAATAGTCTTAGGGGGTGGCCATACACAACGGGGCTCCAGGAGCGAAGAGGACGTGTGGCAGAACGGCAAGATAGTGCTCATATTGAGATACGTTGCAATGGAGGATTTTGAACACTTGGAAGACCGTGGTTGGTACAAAGCAATTTGCTTAAATATATTAACCAGCGGCTTGATAAACTTGATCCAACAGAATGCCCACCAACTCCAAGACGGGCTTGAATTTCTCAAGCGTTCTTCGTTGGAGGACTACCAAGAGGAAACGTCGGGCACGTGATCTCGGTGGGATTTTAGAGTAGCCCGCGTCACTCTCATTAACTATCGAAGCAACCAGACCGAGATGCGATCATTCTATGGGTAGTTTGGATAAAGGCAAGGCCAAAATGCCTTGGAATGAACTGTTTGATACATTTCCGGCAGCCTTCTCAGCGCCTTCGGTTCTGGATGATCCGTTTTTTCAATCAAGAGACATACCCACTCGGCCTCACTTGCACATTGCTCCTCTCCGTAACCCTATTCCTCCAGGCTCCCGAAAGATCCCTTCCCCTCTAGAACCTGCTACCACTCGGGTCAGGGACTCCAGTACTTCGAAACCGCCGAATCTCCCGTCTGGAAACCCACCGACAGAGCTTCCCACACTCGAGGATTTCCTCAAAGCGGCACGCAGAAATGGCCTCCCTCATACCTGGGGCATTTTACCGAGCTCAGATCAACCACCTAAAACTATACTGCCAGCTTTTATCAGTCTCAAAGCTGTTGAAAGGCCACCGTACTCTTCGTTCTCTGACGAAACTCCCCGAAAGCGTCGCCGGTTAGATCCCGCCGGGGAGAGTTTTGGAGAACTTCTACAATTGCCAAAACCGAAAGTTCAGAAGGAAATACCAAAGCCACGTCCGTTCGGGCCATTACCGGTCCTAAACGAGCTCAAAGAGCCGCCCCCAAATGCCGCGTTGTTCCCGCCCATTGAGGCAGATAGGCGACCTGTCATTTTGAACCCTCAAGAAAAAGATTCACCGCTTTCAGCAGAGCAATCTTTTTCGGATCAAGCCGGGGAGCGTCGCGCACAGAGAATTGAAGATCTCATTGATTTGAATGACGAACAATATGGAACTAACCCGGAAAACCAGGAAGATGCCCATCGAAGCACGCATGTCCGGGATACAGGTCAAATGAGATCAAAAGGCCATGCCGAACAGTTGGTAGATGGAAGCAACCATTCAGTAGGTGGGAAAAAGGCAACCAAGTCGAGAAAGAAGCTCCGAAAATGGACAGAACAAGAAACTCATGATCTTCTCCGCGGTGTAGCGAGATGTGGTGTCGGCAATTGGACTGCCATCCTCGCGCAATCCGATCTCAAATTTAATGAAAGAACTGCGGGGAATTTAAAAGATAGGTTTCGGGTGTGTTGCCCATGGGCATACGAGTCCGGACCTGGACAATCCTCGGAGGACATCGACGCAAGACTGGCTGATAGTATAAACAATGCTCAATCAGGCTTGGTCGCAAAGATAGTGCTCCCAGATCCAAGAGCAACCAAAGGTGGCTCGGAATCTAATAAAGGTCCTGCCAGCGCATCGAAAGTATCAACAATGAAGTCAAGCACTCTTTCCGTTGAGTCCACTTCATCATGGAGATCTGCGACATCGGATTTTAAACAGAAACAATCAAAACCGAAGCAGAAGCGTTCTTCAGGGCTCAACGGAAGCCAAGGTCTGTCTAGCAGGTCGAAAACTACCCTTATATCTCTCGGCCTGCAAGATCCCGATCTAACAGTAAAATCAAGTCGACGGTATCGTCGTCCCTTCACTCCCGCGGAAGATGAAGCTCTGCTCAAAGGTTACGCCGTCCATGGTTTTCAATGGACTTTAATTCGCCAGGACAAACATCTAGACTTGATTCACAGAAAAGCCACGGATCTACGAGATCGTTTTCGAACAAAATTTCCCAATGTTTACCGTGAAGGGGGTTTCGCCACGGCAAAAAACATAGAGAGCAATACCAAGGACGGGGAGTCGTCACCTTTGACCGCTGACGGTAGAAAATTGGACTTCTCACCCGCGAACAATGGTAAATTTACTAATAACGACTTCTCTGCTACAAACTGTGCAATCGCAGTCCCCATCGACCCAGCAATGGCTCCTCCGGCACCACCATCGAGTCTTCCCGAACCACCTAATGTACCAGTTACCCCATTATTTCCATTTGCAATGGATGAGAGCGGACCTGAAGAAAGCAATTACCCTCTTCGTTGGCCAGACAACACTCTGGCACCTTTGATATGGGAAGACCTGGGATAGGTTGTGATTCTTTTGCATTTATTGTGTGATAATACCCGGTTTTTCGGAATCATTCCATTGTTTAATTGTCCCAATTGGCTTTTCTAGCCAAATTTGACTCGCGTGGCATTTTTGATGTCCATGTTTCTAGATTCCATAGTGGTTTCCTTTCTCGAATGATTGGATATTTATATTGAGACAACTTACAGGACGTCGAACAGTCGACCTATTTAATGTTGGTAAATATATTACGTTAACGCCACAGGGTGAAAGTACCTAAACTCCTCATCGCTCATCATAGCTCATATCCGCTCAATCAAATAGAGACACGACTTCCTAGTCGTATGATAATGAGACAATACAGCATGGCCAAAATAAAACTTAGTATCCTTCAACAAATTGCACACATTGAACCATGCGAATAGGCATCAGCTGAGGCTAGATTTTTTTTCGGGCGGAATTTCGACAAAGGATCACGCTGTTCCGGGCCGCAACTGACAAAATAAAATCTCATAATTTCGAAATGAATGAACGAACGACGTAGTTAGATATCGGTAGAAGACGCACGTTGTTTTATTACGCGGCCCAATGCATCGTCAATTTTCAGCACATTGTCACCATGCATTACGATCCCAATTCGGATCTCGAATCAATAGTTAGCTCAAGTCCGAAAAGCACACTGGACACAGGAATACCTTGAACAAAGCTGGCCAGCACTTTGCTTCCCGTCTGCAACAGCGGGTGACCCACAACTATCTGCAAGAATCTCTGCAGACCTTCTCTTCGATGCTCGATAACATCATCGCTAAAGCGATTGGTGAAGACTTTGCCTGGAAGCGGTGGGATGGTGACCCGCGCGCTCTCTCTCTCCAGGATATCTCTGAAATACTCAAAGTCGGAATAGCGACGGCGCACGACGGAGTGTTTTAGTTTGAACGCTGGTATATTGGTGCGACAAACAATCTCATAGGAGGTGTACATGTTACGAGACGTGCCATGAGTTTGTGGGTTTCTCACCTGTGCATCCAGCGAAAAATAGGCATTAGCTCATGGAGAAGGGAAAGGGGTGCGGGGGGTTATCCGAGAGCAAAACTTGGCGGGGACAAGAAGAATCAGTACTGACGGAGAAGGCTGAAAACCGGGGAACGTACTTCAATCTCGAGGAAGTTCTCTGGCGGGCCGTATATCTCCTCGAAGGTTTGCTGTCGCGCCTCCGGTAGTGCCTGCATTATGATGCTTCAAGAGTCAATGGGGGGCTCGTGTCTGGAGGCCACGGACTGAGGTGAAGGGCAGAACGAAGCAGTATAACAGGAAACACAAAACGGACTGCCGGATTGGGTTGAAAGAAATGATAAAAATGCGCGTTCTTCCACACAAAAACTAGTAGAATGACTCTCTCGGATTATCACTCTTTCAAACAGGGTCAAACTGGGCCAAAGAGAAGCGCATCCCGCAATCCAACTGCCCAGTATTCGGGGGACGGTTCCGGCTTGCGGCTGGTAGTTGTTCCGGGGCAACCCCACCTCAGCCGATTAGATAATCCGAATAGAGTTACTCCGTAGAAGGTTAGCCAATGGCAATTAAGCTCTGCGCTGTTATGACATATGTAACACCGTGCCTCGGGGCGAATTGGTTTGAGTCTCCGTTCTTCTTTTTGATGTTACACGGAGCAGCCACTCGGAATAATACAGGTTCGAATTCTAGTTGCATACCTAGGATACGAATGATTTCACTTGATCGTAACTACTGTTAATGTGATGGTGGAGTGCCTGAAGGAGCCTTTCTTTCAGCAGCAATTTCGGAGTTAAGTCTGGACAGAACCCTTTAAAGTCCAGACAGTTGACTAGTTACTTGACATGTAACAAACCCTCCGGTCGTTGTGGTTGATAAGCATTCCAGCGATGCATTAATACTTTCACCTTTACTACGTTTGGGCTTCAGCTGCATACGCCACACCTTTCGATTTCTACTCTATCTTTATATCTGTAAACCATTCCCGCACATTTTGACATTGGCCATGAGCTCCTCTGACCTCCCCAAACTGGAGCCGCATTCGGAAGAATCAGATCCAACCACACAGTCGGACACTTCATACCACCTTGCACATGAACAAATTAGCGATGGATACGATGAAAGCGGTGAGAATGAAGAAGACGAAGAGGACCAAGAGGACGATACGGATTTTGAGCCTGAGTCGGATAGCTGGGAGGACGAAGATCGCGATGATGAGGACCATGAGCTTCTCCAAGATGAAGCAGTACGTGAGCTTTTAGGTACAAGATGGCTCCTTTCAAATGCTTGAAAAAGATGCTTACGTATAAGTTAGATGATCAAGGGGATGGAGATGTGCACTTCGAATTTACCGTGGAGGACAGTGACCAAGCTGAAGACACGGAAGGCGACAATACCACACACACCGGTGCTACTCGGGGTGCGAAACCATCGAAGTTCCTTTCCTTATGAGGTAGCTATATTCAGATGCTAACTCATGTTTTTCTTTGCAGTAACAACGGAGCAGCTATTTCGCTTGCTAGGGGCAAATGGGCTCCGACGTATTCTGCAAACTCATGGTTTATGGAGAGAGCAAGTTCCCCGCGACGAAGACGACGAAGACGCGTTTGTTTTTGGCTCTTATAGCTTTCGGAGACGACGAAGACAACGTCCCGTGGAGGATTTATATCCTAAAGTTCCCAGCGAAGCGGGAGCTGAATTAATGGCCTCCGGACCATTCGGCAATAACCCATATTATGTCGATAAGATTAAAAATAGAAGGACGAAATTTGCGACGAAGATGCTGTGGAGGGAGCTAGGTTTGGGCCCTAGGGGCGCTGATATGAGAGCTGCGCGGGCTATTCCGCAAGTATGATCTATTCTATATTGTGCTCTTTCAAAATAAGTCTAATCACTGCCTTCTCCAGGGTCTAATTCCAAGCTCTGTACCTGACAAGATCATTCATTTTGATTCTAGATGCTATTCAGGCCAGTTCTCAGACGATGGCAACTTTTTCTTTTGCTGTGCCCAAGATTTTAAGGTCCGATTGTATGATACATCCAATCCAAACGATTGGAAGTACTACAAGACAGTGGAATGTCCATTTGGCCAATGGACCATTACAGACGCTTCACTAAGTCCAGATAATAAATATCTGGCTTGTAGCACTATCAGTAATATCGTGTGTTTGACCAGCACAGATCCAGCCTCGAGTGCGGATCCGCATGTATTAGATTTTGCCAAATCTAGGCGAAATCGGGGGTTTAATCATTCTGCAGGTGCAGCCTTTGGTGTAAGTGAAGCTGCATGTCTAAATTAAGGGTTCACAGACTTATATGAAACTTAGATATGGTCTATACGATTCTCGGGCGATGGACGGGAAATAGTTGCTGGAACCTCGGACCGCTCCGTTGTTGTATATGACATCGAAACGCAACGTCCGACTTTAAGGCTCCAAAATCATGAAGACGATGTTAACGCTGTCTGTTTTGGCGACAACTCATCGCCGCATATTCTCTATTCCGGATCAGATGACACTACTCTTAAGGTGTGGGACCGACGCTCTATGGCGGATGGCCGAGAAGCAGGAGTGTTTCTAGGCCATACAGAAGGTCTCACATTTGTCGACAGCAAGGGAGACGGTCGATATGTGCTGTCAAATGGAAAAGACCAGCTGATGAAATTATGGGACCTTCGGAAAATGATGACCATTACGAAATTCGATACCATTGACCCGAGTAAATATTCCACCGGGTTTGATTATAGGTTTATGAATTACACAGATGAAGATTATCAACCTCATCCACACGATTGCTCCGTGGTTACATTCCGAGGCCACAGTGTTTTGAGAACATTGATTCGATGTCATTTCTCACCACCACAGAGCACCAACTCCAGGTATGTCTATTCTGGTAGCGAAAATGGGAAGATCTATATATACAATCTCGACGCTACCATTGCCGGTATAGTCGACGTCGGGAAAGCTACGTATCTTAGTCGACCAATGGACCCGGATATCTATGATCCAACATCCCATTTTAGGAGATCTGATAATCAGTGGAAAACAGTCGTTCGGGATGCTAGCTGGCACCCGAGTGCCCCTATACTAGCAGGTATGTCTTGCCTTTACGTCAACCTTACCATAACTTAGTCTTCATGGTCTAGTCTAACGTTGCCTGACAATTTAGCCACTTCGTGGAATGGATGGGGTATGTCGACGGGAACCTGTACTGTCCACAGCTGGAATGATGATGCTTCAGAAGATGAAGGTGATCCGCCTCTTGGACAGAGTTATAATGCAAATTTGGAATACGTCGAAGAGTTCAATCGTTACAGTGAATCACGTCGTGGTGGCGATCGCCGGGATCAAAGTGCTGCTGAGGCCCATGGAGTCGGAAACCAACCGGCTCGTTGGCAAACCAGGCAATGGGATAGGTATTGAAGAGCCATCGGGATGTGACTGGTAGCATGTTTGAAAGGATAATTCTTTTCCACAGCCCAGCTGTTATTCGAAATTGTACATAGCTTTGGTAATATATAACTTGGGTGCAAGTCCTTTTTTTATTCTGTTAGGGAAATCCAACCAAAGGGAAGAGGCGAGGATGCCAAGAACGGATTCATATACAGTGGTACAGTACACATAACAAACCAAGGCTATTAAGGTGAAATGATGAAAGGGTTTTGGAAAAAGAGAACCTCGGTTGGATAGCACAATATCGTACCGCAACTCAGATCTTTTGGACTTTCTTCTATTCAAGTGTTCCTTCAAGCGCCGACTCCCCAAAATCCATTACTTGCGAGGTAACTTGTCCTACGAGGACAGCAGCGGAAGATGATTCGTTTTCTCGCATTCTCTGTCCCTATGATCCATAGCGCCGGCCCCTCATATAGCGACCCAGAGCGAGTGGTCATTTAAATCATGCGCCTCCCACTAAGATATTATTGACGGGAATGTGTACTAAATAGCCCCGTGTATTAGCACTGTTGGCCAATTGTCCACTTCAATTTATATCACAGCCGAAAGAATCGTCAACACCAAGGACTTCAGATCAACTGACTTAATTTGATAAAATATCCGATGGCTCCCATAATAAGGAAGCCAAATCCAACAGCCTGGCTGATTTTAAGGAATTCGCGCTTGTCGGCTAGAGGGTTGGAATGACGGCGTTAGCAGCGTTTTCGGATATGAGTGGTATGGTGTATTGCAGGTGCTAGTATGATCGCTCGAGGGGTTCAGTACTCACGCTTTGTGCAACGGTTAACAAAGAGCATGCCATCCTTCACGAAATCCTTAGGGATGTCGGCCAATTCTTGGAATGTGTCTGACATGACGACTGAAATCTGCGGGCGGAGGTGGCTTGCTTGGGTATAAAGGCGAGGAAGAACGAAAAAAGACCACCCTGAGCGAGTAACAACTTTGGAGAAGTATGTTGTTAAGAGGTTTCGTTCTTAGTACGACCGACTCTCCTTCATTGAATCCCAAGAGTATTGGCAAGGTGTCCTGTGTCTGATGGGCCAAATAATAACGATCCCCCTTTCTAACCTTGGTGAGGTCTGGCATCAACGGAGTTCTCGTTTTTCCGACAAGCATCACGTGAATGGCGCGCTAATCCGTGTTCAGTTGCCTCCCTCTCTCCAACGTCGGAGGACTTCTCGACGCCTTGATCTCATCGTCCTTCAGTTCGTCGTTCATCGTTTATCACTTTTCGCGGCTTTCATTTCTCAAATACATCGAAAACGGCAGTCTATTTTAAATTCTTTACCCCGGCGTTTCTTCCAGCTCTGAGCCATCCCGCCTCACCCTAGGCAACTGGTTCCGAGCACGAGGCTGGCTTATTCTCATGCCGCCATCGCTGAAACATCAAACTGACTATCCAGCTTGGTTTCATTGAAACCGTCATCACAATCCGCTGTTCTTCCTTTCTATTTCACTTCTTGGTTCGCAGATAGCTTTGTCACCTTAATCTGCTGGGCTACTAAGCTTCTTGCCTGCATATATTGCTTACAGACAACGGGAATTTGAGATATCATTTTGTTGGCACATTTGTCGAAGGATAAGAAGGTGGATATATTGTGAAACATTTGAGAATTTGGTCCTATACTTGCCATCGAAGGCAGTTGGGCGGTTTGTCTCAATTCGAGAAAACTTGGGCGCAATCCATTCCCGCTTTTGCGAAAAACTCAATACTCTTGTTTCACATACTTTGAAGCATCATCAGAAGAATCGGTCATCAGGATTTGTACGTATCTATCTTGGCTTCTCTTCTTGTTTCCCTCGATTTCAGTGTTATCATGTCTCTTTTTCTTTCCACGCAAACAACAGGGTTTATGATGGACAGGACAACCTTGAGCAATATCGGTTTTGTCTTGCAACAACTGCTTTTCATTGCTAATTCGGGCTCCCTAACTGACAGACATGTATTCTCCTTAAAAATCTCTGCGAGACCCAAAAGCCTGTGCATAACGATTTTCAAGGAACAATCATATACCTCTCTTCAGAGATTCCGTCTCCACAAAGTTCGACATGGCAACTGAAGATGATAATTTTGACATTGACATTTATGGGGATACAGGAGGATACAATGGGAATGAAAACGAAGGAGAATATAAAGGGGAAGAGCCTGAACTCATTCTCGACGCACCTGAACCCACACATCAGAACGGGGTAACCGAGGCTACTTCTGGCGGTAATAATAATGCCACTGAGAACGGCAGTCATAAAATCTTCAAGACTGAAGAGTCGGGACAAACCGGTAAACCGACGTTTGATAATCTCCAAGTACCACAGCAGGGTGTTAAGCGAAAAGAAAGCCCGACGGACAGACCCACAGATCCAGATGCAACGAGTGCTTTGTACATTTCTGACCTCCATTGGTGGACCACTGATGATGAAATCCGCGGATGGGTAAATGCGGCAGGCTGCGAAGATGAGCTTAAAGACGTTACATTTAGCGAACACAAGGTGAACGGTAAAAGTAAAGGGTATGTTCGCGGTCTCGTATGTGGCTAATAATTTTCGAGTTTAGTAGTACTAATCTTTGCGTTATATCACAGACAAGCCTTTGTCGAGCTCGCCTCACCACAGGCAGCAACAGCCGTGAAGCATAAGATTGACTCTTTTGTCACATCGCAGCAGAATGCGAGGAAATACTCTGTCAATTACACCCAACCACATACCAATCCATTCCGTACTCTTCCGAAGGATAACCCTATGCGAGGGAAAGATGAACGTTCAAGGTCTACGTCTACGGGCTTCAACTCACCTGTCCAAGGTCTGAACTTCGGTATGACTAACACTGGTGGATACCGGGGCGGTCGAGGTGGATTCAACCGCGGAGGCATGAACATGGGTGGTGGATTCAATGCTAATCGCGGTTTCTCCGGACCAATGGGCACTGGTGGTTTCCAGGGTGGTGCAATGAGTTCTGGCTTCCAAGGAGCGCCTGTTGGAGGCATGCAACCTTACGGAAATTTCGGTAACCGCGGAGGTATGATGGGGCCAAACATGCGAGGTGGTCCAAATATGCGTGGTCGAGGAGGCATGGGCGGGCCAATGGGCGGAGGTATGATGCCTGTCGGTGGAATGGGAGGTGTAGGTATGGGCGGAATGGGCATGGGCGGCATGGGAATGGCAGGAATGCCAAATCAAATGGGGGGTATGATGGGCGGAATGCAGGGTGGTATGAACATGCAAGGTATTACTTGAACGTTATTTTCAGATGCGCTCCGTTCAAACTCAGGGGATACTGATTCAGGCTCTAGGGCAAGGCTTCCAGGGCCAAAATCCCCACTTCAACCCGGCGTTCTTCGGTCAGCATGGTGCAAATGACGGGTCGTGGAATCCCCACGGTGTAAAACGCACACGCCAAGAATGATTGAGACGCATGATGTCGTATCAGTCCACAGAAGTATCGTTAACTTTGCTACCTTTGATCCTTTATATTGCTACTGTCTTCGCCCGACCTGTCGTTATTCGATTCAATTCTTGATTGTATTAGGCAAACCAAAGCATTGGGCGTTTTGTTACTCTGTCCTGTCCTCGTTTTTCTTATTCCATCAGTGTCAGTCTCACATGTTCAAAACAAGCCGCCCCGGATCAAAACATTCGTCTCTATGTCTTCTTTCCATTTCAACACTAATATGTCCGAAGTGTTTTACGGAGCGCCTAGAGGTTAGTTCAGGTTGCGTTCATTTCTCTTGCCCAGATTGCCAAATGTACCTCCTTAATCTTTGCTCGTTTATGCGTTGATTTCTTTCCTCCCGACTAGATATCTGTTTGGAGTTACTATCCCAGGTGTATTGTTGTCACTGAATGGACTATTTTCTTCTTTTTCCTAAAATATAGTTCATATCTACCGCCTTGATTGTATTGTACCTCTTGCCTAAGGGCGCCTACGATATACCATTCATCTACCAATGTGCCTATTCTTGAGGATATGGAATGCACTCTTTATACCAGGAGCAGACAGACGATCATGATAATTTCACTAGGATGATCGAGACTGATTCTAGCTAGAGAAGCTCAAAAACGAGTCGTTTCCAGGAAAATATAGTATCCGATCGAGACGCCTTGCCAGGCTGCTTTAGAACTTCCACTAATGAATGGAGGGGAAAACAAAGGTGTTGTAATTGGTGCTGCAAACAACAGGCACGATCTTCATATTCAAGCCGCAAATGTTTGGGTCTATTTAACCGGACCCAAACTTGACCCCTGCTTCCCGCGTGGTGTGGCGCCTCGGCTTGTCGGTGTTTAACCGGGAGCCTTAATAAGCGGAATCACGTGTTCCGGATCGCCGAAAACCAAAAGGGGGCTAATCGAGAACCTGGGTTTTCATGAAAACTTCCTTGCGTGCCACCGTTCCGTATCCCATCACTCTTCTTAACACCCATCCCCTCCCATGGCAATCTAATGCCACGCAATCACAGACTCGTGAAAACCAAACCCAAGGATTGAAGGGGAAAAAAAGCCAAAAGAAGCACCCGTTGCTTCTCGCCCAAAACCGCACCAGAGCAGAGCAGAGCAGAAGCTGGTCGAGCGTACTAGTTAACTTACCTAGGGGCAAAAAAAGGGCACGGGATGCAAAAAAAACCAATGTCATCCTTCCTCCAAAACACAGCTCTCAGAACAAACCCCCTCCGCGCCAAGCTCTTTCGCTCCAAGTACCAGCGCGCAAAACTCCTCCACGGCAAACGCCTACACGACAGGTTATGTCGCGCTAACCTCCTCCGCGCCCGACGTGTCCCCCAATCCGCGCCCGACACGTATCCACTACCCCGGTCCAACCCCTACGCCATCGGTACCTCCTTTCCCAGCATGCAGGAGGCGCGCGAAGCGATTCTCCATCACACCATCGCCCAGAACCTCTCCTACACCGTCTCGCGCGCCGATTCATCGCGCTACATCATCAAGTGTCGGTATGCGACGTGTCCGTTTCGATTGCGCATCACGTTGAGGAAGGGGGATAAGCGGGCGGTTGTGACGGTGTCGCGGCCGCATGAATGTCCGCCGGATGTGCACAAGGGGTGGAGGTGGGCGTCGTCGGTCAAGTATCTGGCTGCGAAGCACAAGGAGTCGTTCAAGGAGAACGGCGGGAGGTTGCTGGTGTCGGAATTGAGGGAGCGGGAGCTGAAGGCGGGGAATGACGTTAGTGAGAAGCAGGCGTGGAGGGCGCGGAGAGCGATTGCAACCGGGGTGCAATCATGACTTTGATGGTATGGCGAAAAGGCGCTGGTAGAAATGGGTTTATAAAATGTTGTTGAAACGGTTTGTGGAATTGAGTTTGGGACCAATGCAAATTTTTGCGAATCAATGGACGTCTGAGTTGATGAATCTCGATGGTCTCTTCTGGGCTTCGAGTTAAGGGAAATATTTGTGTCATCTCAAATTGGAACATATGCATTTCAAATGTGATCTTTTGACTGTTGTTGATAAACAAGATATACTATCGGAACTAGCAAATAACTTTTATTCATAACTAATTGAATTGAAAACTTGACTATACAAGGGAAGGGATCATTGTCATCATCAGTCATTTCCAATGTCCTTCGTTTTTTTTTTTCTCTCTATCCATGGTGTCTGTGGACACAACCTGAGAGCAAGCATGTCTGGGAAGAGTTGAAACAAAGGGTGCGAATACAAGAAGTGCTAGGATGCTTGCAAAGAGTGGACTTGGAACTACCGTGCTTCCAGTCAGCAACTAATTATTTTTAGGGGGGAAAAGGGAAGAACGGTTGGGCATGGTCTGTGCTCCCTTGGCGCGGGGCCGTGGATCAGCCTTGTGGCGAAGGAGCCTCGGCACGGACCGCACTGGGTCGTTGTCGCCCGCAGGCCTGCAAGGTCCCACACGGTTTTGCAGCCACATCATAGTTTGTGTTCTTTGCCTGTAATTTTCTTATCGACAGAATGGTCTGCAGCAAAAAGATGCGACCATGGATCGTTGTTTTGTACCTGTCGAGCGTAAATATCATGGTTATTGGGGACCGTGTCACGGTGGGTTGGCTGCTGCTCGGCGTGGTAGGTTTCGGCGTTGATCCCCATAGATTTTCCATTAGCGTCACGGCAGTAGGGGTGGTTCGCGCCGTACCATGGGGATGGAACTTGGTTTCTGTAGTTAGGACCCAAGGTGTCAGTAAAACGGGTGCTTTGCCTAAGGCGTATCGCTCATGTTTTATGTACTGCATGGTACATGGCTAGAACTACATCTCTGTCTTGAAAAGTACATACATACAAAGATTGGTGGTCAATGTTGTGCAGGGTTGACATATGAGTAGATAGACACAATCATGGCTGAGACTCACTGTGCATGGTAATCTTTGCCATAGAGCGCTGGGTTAAGAAAAGCAGTTTGGTCGTTCGATTCTGAATGGCGATGATATTCTGGGCCCGGATCCTTCCACTGTGCTGCAAGCGGAAATTGAGACCCGAAGCCCACCAAGTCACGATCTTGCTGTTGCATCTCTGATGAGAACTGAGGGTGCTCGCGTAGATACTTCTTTGGGCGCGGTTTTCGGCATGATTTGCGACGCTGGGATTGGGAAGTTGGGTCTGACATTATCTTTGGTGGAGACTAAATGATAGTAGAGGGCAGAAAGGCGACACCTGGGACAGATGAAGAGGGGAAAAAAAAGAAAAGAAGAAGAGAAGAAAGAGAAGAGGAAGTATGTAAGATTCCGAGTGTCATGGACGTGAAGCGTCGGGTCAAGAGAGATATATCTACAGCTTGGCGGTGAGGCACAAAACCTTCCTCTTAAAGATAAGAGTGAGACGGATGGCATTTTAAGGTACAGCACAGCAATGATAAATTGTCCAGTCAAGCATACCTGCAGACTGCAGTTTAGTTAAATGGAATGGGTGAACTTCTAGTTGATACTGTGGCAAAGTGGAGACTGGAAGGCGGGAGGGAAGGGGGCTGCTCAAAAAGGCTAAAACTTTTGGAAAGAAGCTCTTGAGGTCTTGGTTGAAAGCGCGGAATTGGCAAACTGACATTTTGCTTGTCTTGACTTGATGTTGGGCCAGGCCACTGGATTTGCGCTCGCTCGGCCCTTAACTAGGTAGTTAACTATCCTTTAGGTGATATTGTATTGTCGAACACCATCCGATTGGTTTCAACGGGTCCATAACT
The DNA here is from genome assembly GCA_001430945.1 of Amauroascus niger. Classification (NCBI taxonomy): domain Eukaryota; kingdom Fungi; phylum Ascomycota; class Eurotiomycetes; order Onygenales; family Onygenaceae; genus Amauroascus; species Amauroascus niger. Next base: position 143,153 of record LJPK01002855.1, read on the forward strand.
TGCTCAAACCACAGTTGCATCTCCAGTTAACTAATCACATCGTTACATACTGTACTGGCTCACAAAGCGACTGGATCCATGATTCTGGTGCAGCTCCATTAGCTCGCATGAGAAAACGATCTCCTGACAAAATGTTCCAATGATACCGCGTTCCAGTGCCGTGAGATGGAGCCTCTAGAAACATCGAAGCAATCGTGGCTGAATAAGTAGATTCCCGGCGGGCATTTTCTGACTGGTGTGCTGTCAAGTGCGTTTCAAAAAGAGGCTTATTATCAATGTGACTGATCGGTCGGAAGTGGGCTCGGCCTCAGACATAACTATAGAACTACGATAACTAGGTGCGAAGGGCGGCCGGATTGCCATTCTTGTCGTGCCAACCTAGTTAACTACCTGGACTAGTTACAAAGAGAAGCCAGGCGCGGAGCTTACATCGATAGTTAGCTATCTCCGGGTGATTCAAATGAATCGTGAAGGAGCATCCTCTTCCGTTGGTGCTTTAGGAGAAAAGGCATGTCTCTTGAGAAGCCTCCTAGGTAGCGTTGCGTTGCGTCATCAGTTCTCCGGCTATCCAACTACTATGGACAAGGCTCCAAGTGATACTTTTCTCCCTGACCTAACAGCGAAAACGAGTGGCTCGAATCCCTGCTCAAGGTCATGTCGGGTTGCGTTTTACCCCGCTTGTTGTGCCTGTCCACCTGAGACGAAGAATTTTTTTTCGGCATTCCGTCAGCCTTTTCTGGCTTCAAGTCTCCACTCACTCGACTGATTCTCCTTTAGGTTGACTAGTTAACTAGGTCTCCAAAGATCGTCATCTTGATGTGACCCTTATTTCGCAGCACCTATCCCGCACAATCAACAGGCTTGATGGCGCTTCACGGTCCGGGTTCTTTATCACATATGATATTGATGGGATTGGACAGGCGAGAAGACGCCCGGAGAACCACCAAACCACTCCGTATAGTTAGTTATTTACGCCCCACTGATTTAACCGCTGCTTTATGATGACTGGACGGGCAATTGCTGTGGCTCTGATCTATCATAAGAAGCCGTTATCCTTCCCCAATTTACTCTCTAAGTTTTCAACAGGTTAAATATAGCGATGTTTCTAGGCTGACCGCCTTCGCGCAAGTTATATTTTCAGCACAGATCATGTTTTGCTGGGGCGAGTGTTGACTTTTGCATGAAAAGGCAGCACAAAGGTCTCCATTGAGGTAACTAACTAGTTAGATCACTGGCTGGAAGTGCTCTTGCATCCACATTGAAAAAGTCCCTTTCATTGAGAGCTGATGTCCGGAATGACAGTCTCCTCAGAACTTCTCGAGCTCGGTTCATTGCAGCTCGTATAACTAGTCAACTAGTTATATAGTTAAAAATGGACTTATTCGTCCGGCTTTTTAGGAACAATAGAATTGCTGAAACAGAGCCTATTTTCCTCATCTGGCATTGGTCGCTCGCTATCTCCTTTTCCAATGCTTTCCAAAGACAGAGTCGCAAGGTCCTGCAACAGCCCATTCCAGGAAGCCTAGTTACCTTACCTCAGTCCAAACTAGTAGTTAAAATCCAATCACCCCGAGTGATAAGTTTAGCATGACTGAGTAAATTTTCTCAGTTTCGCATCATTAGCATATGACCTTTAGCCCCCTTGAAGCAGTGCAGTCAAGAAGCCAACTAAGCAGTAAACGACAAGGGTTGCGGGGGGGATAACCGCCGAGAATGATGACTGGTCGTGACTTCATTTCGGAGCTTCTCCTGCAAAATTATGAGCTCTGGATTCTTCGTCATAGCTATTTCAGTCTCTGATATCGGAGTCTATCACGCACAGCCTAGGACCTTGCATCACCCGGGATTTGAAAGGGGGAAACTGGCAACAATTCAAACGAGCCATGCTGAATAGTGACACCACCTCGTTTACTCCGGGATGTGAGTGGAGTCAAAGAGTGTTGATCGGTTCGTATAACTGGGCGGGTGGGCCTGCAGGTCGAACGTATAACTAACCCATAGGTGTCAGTGGCCACAGCCAGCAAATCTGCCAGCGAAAGCATCGGATGATGGTATGTATACGTTAGGTATAGTAGTTAACTAGCCTGGTAGCTTACTAGCGTAGGCAACGAACTGATCGCTTCAATGCGCTGCTGTGGAAACTCTCGCCAGCTAACGGGATGAAAGTGAGAAGGGATTTTTTGTTGTCGTGTTGCTTGTCTGAGAGTTTCAATAACAAGTGAGACTCTCCAGCGTTGCGTTGCTTTTGCTTCAGTGACTTTCGGTCCTTGGTGGAGGTGCTTTGGCCCCAAACGGCCGTAGGGAGTCGAACCCTGTCCAGCGAACAGTGACTTACCTAGTTAGGCCATTTGTGGACATGTTCAAAGCTGACGGCCTGAAGGGGTTAGTTAGGTCAAGGTTTAACTAGTTAGTTAGTTAGTTCTGTGGTGGAGCCAACCAGCCTAAGCCCTTTCGAGCAAGAAGTGTGGCTTGACCCTGCGGCTTGGGAAGGGCGGCTTCCTCGAAGCTCGACCAGCCAATCGAAAATCCCATCCAAAAAAAAAAAAAAAAAAGTTCTTGAATAGTTATCTCAGATGCAAGTCTTTTATCAACCTAATTTCTATTGCCACCAGGTTCTCTTCCATCTTGTTTACAAGGAACTTTTTTTTTTCTTCCTTAATACATTCCTCCCTAGGGAAGATTAACAAGAAAACGAAAAAAAAAGAAAAAGCCGATGTTAGGAGCGCGAGAGCTACGGCACTTCCGCGATCATCACACTCTTTTTTTAACCTTGGATTTGTGATGTCGTTCCCAGCTTCGTCCCCTGACCTCTCGCGAGGAGGCTCGCGGTTCAAAGACGGCCGACCGGAGCCGCGCCAAAGTGTGATGATACAGTCTGGCGAGACAGATGATGTCGAAGTGGCCCCGGAGTTGGAAGCAAGCACGAAACCTGTCGCAAAGCCATGGGCCCATTTTCTGGCTGGAGGGTATGTTGGAACCTACCAAAGAGAGAAGCAACAAAGATCGAACTGACTGAATCTCTTTTACCTCCTTGCAGGGTCGGCGGCATGACGGCTGCAACCCTGACTTCTCCTCTTGATGTCTTGAAAACGCGTCTTCAATCGGATTTTTACCAAGCCCAGCTACAGTCTCTTCGTGCCTCCCATCCATTGCCGCAATCGCACTCCGTCCTCTCCTTGTCGCGTAGCGCGATGGTGCATTTTTCCGAAACTCTGCAAATTTTACGGTCGATACACGTACATGAGGGATGGCGCGCGTTGTTTAAAGGGCTGGGCCCGAATCTTACCGGAGTCGTCCCCGCTCGAGCGATCAATTTCTACGTATATGGCAACGGGAAGAGAATATTAAATGATTATTTTGGCTATATCCCAACCGAGACCCCGGCCAGTATACATCTCGCCGCTGCCGCTATCGCTGGAGTTGCTACCGGCACAGCGACCAATCCAATCTGGTTGGTGAAGACTCGGTTACAGCTCGACAAGTCGAATGCGTCCAATATACCGGGACGTGGAAGACAGTATAAGAATAGCTTGGATTGTATCCGACAAACAGTCCGTCATGAAGGAATCCGGGGCCTATACCGCGGTTTAACGGCGTCGTATCTGGGAGTAACGGAGAGCTCACTCCAATGGGTTATGTATGAGGAGATGAAACGCATACTTGCCCGGCGCGAAGCTCGACGGTTGGCTGATCCAGCACATGTACGAGGATGGGCGGACTTTGCGGAGGAGTGGGGCGGTAAGCTCACAGCGGCGGGCTCCGCTAAATTGGTTGCTGCGGCTGTTACATATCCACACGAGGTAGTCCGAACCAGGCTACGACAAGCACCTACGATTCCGGCTGGTGGAGGCAAGGTTGAAATGAAGTATACGGGCTTGATGCAATGCTTCCGGTTGATTTGGAAGGAAGAAGGAATGGCTGCCTTATACGGTGGCCTAACGCCACATCTTCTTCGTGTTGTCCCTAGTGCGGCAATCATGTTTGGAATGTAAGTTGTCGCGACTTTCTGCTTCCGATGCCTGGAAAGACTTCGGTTGTAGCCCTGGTGATGTTGTTGAACTAACGTATATTAGGTATGAAATGATTCTCCGACTATGTGGTACGACATCATAATAACAGCTTTCTACTTACGGTTATGATATGAAAATATCGACTGTTTCCCGCTGCTCCACAATCCTTCGACTTTGACGCCCAACAAACCGCTTCTTGTCCTTTTGGCCGCCGCTTCTCTGGCTACAAATGGAAACCGATTTCCTAGACAATCCCCACTTACGGCCTGGGCCTTCTTTGCATTTTCAGGCGTTTATAGAAGGCTTGGTAACCCGACTTAATATATTTGAACTCGACCGGAAATAGAAAGACGGCATGGTTCACCACTGTGAATCTTAAGACGTTGAGTAACCAGACCAGTTTTCTCTTTTGCTGTCCCTGTAATTCTATTCTTCCTTTTGGATGCCTGTACATTACTATTTTTTTTGGCTTTCCTTAGAATTTTGCGTTGTGGGCGTCCGTTTTGGCCATCTACGGGCTTTGGAGATCGTTTCTGGTTTATCTTTTGCCTGGGTCCGGAAGTATATGTACTGTACCGTACAAATATAGATAGTAGATGTTGCATGTATGATGATTGTCAGGTTTTTACGCAAAAGAATTATATATGTATAAAAAAATCTGTTTCCATCGTTAGGCATGATTCGGTTTTAAGTCGATATTCTGTGCTTTAGAACAAGTTTGGACTAGGAAATATATTGATATGGCACATTTGAAAGACATACAGAGATTGTAGGCTTCCTACGATGGTAATTGAGCTGGGGCGCATTTCTGGAAAGGTTGTACTGGGTTGATTTTGTATTGCAATCAGGAGCAAGTCTATCCCATGGCATAGTTTCGGCGTGCTAGAGGGACTGAAAGGGTACACTTGTTGGAGGAATTGTTGTATTTCACCATCGAAGGTTTGTTCATTATGTAAAACGTAAGACCTGCCATTGATCTGAACAAGAGAAGATCCGTTACTTTTCCAAGGAAACAATGCCTTGGGTACCCCATGTATCATGAAAATGAAGGCCTATTTGACCCATCTATCCCATGTTTCGAGGACATTCTCCATGTTATGCAAGCATCACCCTCGATGTAGGAGGGCACGGGGTAGTAATGGATGAAAAGGTGGAAGAAGGATGCTCCAAATCAAGACGCCCAGTGTCACATAAAACGTCGAAAATTTTGCATTCCCTTTAAATAGTCGTCTCATATGGAATAGGGGTGATGGTCTCAGGGAGGTTGTCATCTGTGCTGATCGTCCGCGCATCCCGAGGGCAAACGGGTTGTCTCTTCAAGTGCACATGGATACCCTCCTCCTTGGCCTTTCGCTTCTTGACTGCGTTCTCCTTCACTCGGTTCAAAAATTCTTCTCGGGATCGGGAGTGGATAACGTGCTCAACGCGGACGTTGACACGCTTCTCCATGTATCTGTTTCCGACGCGCTTGTAGATGATGACACCGACGGCGGATTTGGTAACGTTGTAAACAACTCCGGTTTTGCCGTGGTAGACCTTGAATGGCATACTATAAGATTCAGATCGTTTAGCCTGCGATTTCTCCCATGAGTGCGCATTTGCGCATTGTGTATGCGTAATGCATATAGCATTTGGACTTCATTCGAGTAGGATTGCGCGGGGAGGAATGTTCGGCTGTACTGACCCCTTCTGAACAGCGCCATTGACCTTGATATCGACGATATCACCGACCCTAGTCGTGAAATCAGCGAAATGCGACCACACCGCCAACTAGGCGTTTTCCAGCGAGTTTACTATACCGGTAGGTCTTCAAATACGTCGACATAGCAATGGTGCCATGTTTCTTAAAGTCCCGGGAGAAGGCATACTATAAACCGAGCTGTTAGCATGCCGTTGTCGCCGTTTTCAACAAGGATGAGATAATTTGGCGTACCCGAGTGCCGGATCTCAAACCACGAGAATGACCCATCTTTACGGTGTTGCTGGAGTAAGAGAGGGTGGTTGTCGACGTTCAAAGAAAAGCGCACCGCGGCAAGGAGTTCTTCTGACCGTTCCTTGGATGACTTTCGATTTTCGCTTAGTTTGACTTGGGGTTGTGCGGGTTCTGCCCTAACCCACCCAAAACGGCAAGGCAAGCTTATCCACACGACCGATTGGCGCTAAGCGAACAAGCTCTCTTTTTCTGGCCTTTCCATCGATTTCAATTCCTCTTTCTCTTTTGACTGTTCGACCATTCAACGCCGCGACGACTTGATTTGCGCAGCCAATTTACAACCAGCAACATGGCTCCGTACGTTATCACTACTCCGTCTTGTTTTATCAGACACAGGCAAAAATGCTGACTTTCCAACTTCTAGGCGTTCATACTCCAAGACCTACAAGGTCCCTCGTCGACGTAAGTTCGAACCTCCGAAATAATTCATCAGTCTGGGATATACAAGTTGCTAATGACGGTCTACTATAGCATACGAGTCGGCCCGCCTGTTAGTACCATCCGGCCACTGAGCAGCAGCTTGTCTCTGCTTACGTCGTAGAAAAATGTTCCTAACCCGTTCCTCTTATCATATAGTGACTCCGAGTTGAAGATGGTCGGTGAATATGGATTGCGCAACAAGCGTGAGGTGTGGCGTGTCCAGCTCACTTTGTCCAAGATTCGTCGTGCTGCTCGGTATGAATAACCCCTGGAATTTGCTGGACGCATTTTGCAAATCTTTTCTGGATGAAGTGAATGAATCGAGCTAATGTCATGGTACCGTGTTAAAGTGAACTTCTCACCCTCGACGAAAAGGATCCCAAGCGTCTTTTCGAAGGTAACGCTCTGATTCGCCGCCTTGTTCGTGTCGGTGTGCTCGACGAGGCCCGCATGAAGCTCGATTACGTCTTGGCCCTCAAAGTTGAGGATTTCTTGGAGCGCCGTCTCCAGACCCAAGTTTACAGACTTGGTCTCGCTAAGTCTATTCACCACGCCCGTGTGCTCATCAGACAGCGACACATCCGGTAAGCTGAAGCGCCGTAAATTTTACCCTTTTGGACAACATCGCTAATAGATCAATGCATCAGTGTTGGAAAGCAAATTGTCAACGTCCCCTCCTTCATCGTCCGTCTCGACTCCCAGAAGCACATTGATTTCGCCCTTTCTTCTCCCCTTGGTGGTGGTCGTCCTGGCCGTGTCCAGAGAAAGAAGATGAAGGCTGCCGAGAAGGGTGATGACGAAGCCGAGGAGGAAGAGGAGTAAATGCATCTCCCGAAAAAATTAAAAGAATTCATTTTTTGAGGAATAGCGTAGCTTCATGTATGATCACGATATATGTCCATGAACTAATTCTCCGTGTTTCCTCATCAATGGATTTACAAGATTTAAGATTTTGAGATATTGTATCCCAAGATTTTCATAAATTCCCTCAACCTAAACGCACCCGGCGCTGGTCTGTTAGGTTTTACGTATTCCGGCATAGGGTTCATTTATGTTCCAACCAAGCTCTTCAGTCCCTGTTCTACACCCTTGTACCATCTTCCCATTTCTTCCAGCCCGTCACTTTCTCCTTCGTGCCTCCTCCTCTGGGCTTCTCTGGCCTGCGTGACAACTTCACTCCGCCTCCTCTCTAATCCTGCAACCTCTCTTTCTAATGTTTCAGCTTCCCTAGCTTTCGGTGACAAGACTGGTGCTATTGAGCGAAGCTGACGATTTAAACTCGCAAGCTCAGCTTCTCGTTCCGCAAGAAGCGCAACTGTATCTTGAAGTGGGAGGGTTTGAGACGAGGGAATATTTCCAGAGGACTGCAAAGCGTCCGCAGACGAAGCGCGGAGTTCAGTTATAGTATTTTCCAGCTCGGCGATAGACGACGGCAGCTCAGAGAGTTGGGTTGTTTGGAGTTGGACTTTTCTGTATCGTCCAGCCAGGTCTCTGCCTGTTTTCTCCATCTCTTCGATTAGATCCGCGACTTCCTTCTTGCGCTCCTTCAAATCTGCTTTCACCAAAGCTAACTGAGCTTCTAGCTCTACGTTATCATTGTGTCCGACGACTAGGGGTGGGTCTCCGACAATGGCTCGGAGAAACTTTTCTTTTGTAACTTGTTCGAGGTATGAGAAGCGGAGTTTGGAGAATAGTTCCTATTCATTAACCGGCATTCCTGTCAACCCAAGCACCTTTTAATAAGAATAAACAAACAGGGTCCTTGAGAGAGAGGCTAGGTGCTAGTTACCCACTTTGTAATGTGTAAGATCTGCCTCCAGCGCCGCGGGCGTCGGATTTCCAAATGCGTTTGTAGATATGTCTGACGTTCGTTGCTTTGGCGACAACTGATTTACTTCATTCCCAACAATAATGTCTGCATTCAAAGCGATGGGCTCACTGATTTTGATGATTGAAAGCTCTGGGTGATTAGCATCGAGCGCTTCAAGTTCGGTACGAATGTCCGAGAGGGTAGTCATTGGTGCCATCGCACCACAGGTCTTCTATAGCTTTCGTAAACTTTTGGCTCGCTTCGTTTGCGTGCAAGTAGTGAGCTAGACTTCTCGCAAGAGGTCTTTGGCCTGTTGACTTTTGCGCCAGATTCCTTATCGCGATCCTATCCGGCGCGACTTGAAGCAATGAGCACGGACCAGTTTGCTTTGTTTGCTTTGTTATCAATCACATGGCTTCTCGCTGCCGTTTGGGTGCCCCTTGAGCTTCGAAATGGGCGGTTATGAATTCGCGCCCAGGACTCTCATTACATCCGTGTCCTACAAGCGACGTGACATTTGAACTTTGCTCACTTTATTACGGGCGTTGCTGGGATTCAGTGTTTTGAGATCCTCGAAATGACATCGCCCGCCAAAAGGACTGGGACCTCTGATCAACCCAATGACGATGATTATGTCGCTCAACTACTAGCCAATGATGCTAAGGAGTATTCGCTGCGATACTCTGCTCTGGGGGTTTATGGCGCTACTTCAAAGAGGTATATTTTCACTCTTTATGCTTCGGATGAGTGAGTAGTTACTAATTCGCTGCCCTTGAATAGACCTACGAGTGGCGCTCCGAAACCAAATACCCGCTTTTTAAAACATATTCTACGTGAGACCGATACACATAATGCGAATTTGAAACGAAAAGAAGAGGATGAAGCTAGAGATAGAATGAGACAGCTTCGGAGAGGTGGACCGCTTTCCAGACAAGAGCCATCGAGAGAACATGACGGGCGAGACAGGGAAACGAAAAGGCGACGAATCGAATCACCGAGAGAAAAGGAATATGATCGGGATAGAAAGCATGCACATCGTTCCAGGGAACACAAATCTGAACGCAGTGACCGATTATCGCGGCACAGCAAGGACGAGTCAAAGAAGAGCAGGGGATATGAAAAGACATCCGACACGGAAGACCGAAAACACTCTCGCCGGCATCGACATCATCAAGAAGTCGATCATGAACGTCGAATTCGGCGTCAAAGAAGTAGCAGATCACGTGAACGCTCGCCAGCCAGGCATAACTCTGACAAAAGAGATTACCGACGCAGGAGATCCCTTGAGCGTCGTTGTCGTGATAGCACTGAGAATTCTCGCGGAGTTGATACGAAGCAACGCAGCTACGCCAATTCATCTCATGTACCAGACGATGCCGATGTACGGAGCGTTCAATCCTCTGATTCCGACCCATTAAGCAATTTAATTGGACCCCTGCCCCCTTCAGAAACAGATACACACACCCCACCAGTCGTTCCGCGTGGACGAGGCGCTTCTAGAATTAATTCAAGCAATATAGACTCGCATTTTGCCGAAGGGTACGATCCAGCACTAGATGTTCGACTAGACGATGACGATGAGTTAACAACCAAGAAGAGTGGCCGTCGGCCAGTCCCCGGTATGGCAACTGAAGACGATGACTGGGACATGGCGCTCGAAGCTCTTCGGGATCGAGCGGAGTGGAAGCGCAAGGGCGCAGAACGGTTGCGCGAAGCCGGTTTTGGGAATACAATAGTGGAGAAGTGGGAAAATAATACGGCTTTTGCCGGTTTGGATAACGATGGTCCTGTGTCAGACGTCAAATGGGCGAATAAAGGTGAAGGTCGGGAATGGGATCGTGGCAAAGTTATGGATGAAAACGGACATGTTGATGTCAAACCTGCTTGGTGAATTACTTGTGCATCGTCTAGTTGACGGGCATGTAAAGATATTGTGTATCTCTTAAATTAGAGAATCAAAACATGCCTCCAAAGGCGGTTCATGAAGCATGGAAAGCTCCTATGGCATTCATTAACATGTCTGTTATTATAGGGGTAAAGACGACTGTGGACATCAAAAGACGAAAAGATTGCGGACAATTTGATCAAATAGAGAAAGCCTTTTTCTAACACAAGGGTGGAAATAGGATAAATTCTTGTGAGAAAAAAGTTTGATCGAAAGACGAATGAGTAACTCCCTGGTGCGGAAGCTAAAGCTCGTGTTCACTGACAGTTCCGAAAATCCTCCAATTTGATGCTGACTCGGGCTTCTCTGCTTTGCTCTCTCCTGTATAGAAGCATGGGGTTTAGACATCGATTACACTTCATTCGATTGCAGATGCAAATCAAGTTCAGTTATTTCTAATACGAGAAGAAATAGAGATTCAATCTGCTCCTGTCTGTTCGACTATGCTGAAGAATTCACCATCAATCTCTGTTTCGCCTGAACTTGTCGATTGATGCCATAGGAGAGAGCGTTTGGTCGTGCTTTTGATCTCAAAACATATGCATGGTTAAAGAATAACAGCTTCATTCTCCGATCGACAAATCACTCAGGCAGGGCAATGTCGATGGGCTGCCGGCCCAGGAGTAACTCCAGCTGTAACTTCCTCCGATTCCACAACGGAAGCTCTTGCTTGGTTGAATTCGTAGTATGAAGAAGGACGATATAATCATGCCGGTATATGGGGGGAATCAGCTGCGACCTTTCGACGCCAAAAACGCGTTGTATCGGGGTCAAGGGGGATATGTGCTGTTTCCATCGCAGTCAAAAGTCGAGATAGGGACCCAACCGGTTGAAGGCCGGAGAGCAGGGAAAATGCGGAGAGAGATTGTGGAGAAGTTGTCGAGTATCCCGTTAAATGCTGTTCATGGGTGGGACTGTGAGGACCTTCACTACGAGGAATAGCAGGGACGGCGTTACCGCGACCCAAGCGCCATGCTTCGAGACCCAAAAACTCTATCAAGGCTTGCACCCCTATTTTCCCTGAGAAATCGACTACAGCTCCCAGAAACCTAATCCAATGTACCATTGTGTCAGGATCCAGAGTACCCGGCTGCTGCCGGAATTCAATCGTGGGAGGCTTTCGTTTTGGGGATATATTATTCTGACCAGGGTGAACTTTATCGGGGGCAAGTATCTCCAGAGAATCGCGTAGCGGAGTGAAGTTGTATTTAAAATATTGAGGTTTTTTCGAATTACTTGCGGTAGCTGGTAGTTGAGGGTTCATTACATCAATGATTGTTTGGATATCGGTGCAAGTGTTGAAAAGATGGAGAGCCATGACTGGCCGCGGCGAATTCGATGGGAGATTTGGAGGTTGAAAATGCGGGTTGTTGATTGACGTAATGGATCGTATCTAGTGGAGTGAAACGGTCAGGAATCCAATGTCTTGGAAAAGGAAAAGCAGGTAGGGTATACCGGTTCGTTTATCATTTGATTCCATGAAGGCGAGGAGTCGAGTAATTTATCTAGTTCCGGCTCGTAGACGAGTAATATCATTGCGAGGTTGCGAATTGTATAGAAGGGAAAAACTGCATTAAGGTCCATACCGTTGCCAATGTGCACATGAAGGCCAGTGGTACTGTTTTGCTCACAGTACATGCGAAGCTCTCTCCAAGGTATTGGATTGTATTGTCCAGATCGTGAAGTAAAAATTCGCTGGATATCGTTTTCCCACAGCGGAGAATATATCCGATAGGGAGGCGATATAATCTCAATAGGCTGCGTTTCATCTTTACCAATGTCAGTTCACGTAGGCTGGATTTTGAGGATAGTTCAAGATGAACATTGGCTTCTTACAGCATTCGAACCATTCTGGGTAATTGGGCGCAGCTGTCTTGTCTGTGGTCAAATTCCAAAAGGAGTAATCGATTTCGCTGTCATTGGAAGATTCTGTGTCTTCATCTTCCACCTTTACCCCGACGCCGACACCATTTGGGCCATGAAGCTGGACTGGGCGTAAACGGTCTGCCAAAAGACTTGCAATGGTGGTATTCGGAAAGCTGCTGAAAGTTGTCGCTTTCATCGCAGCGAAGAATTCGACCTCTAAACCAAATGTAAGAGTCGAATCATGGCCATTTCGAACTAGTCCGCGCATCATTCTCAACAAGATCCAAATAGATCAGTCAAGTCCCACAATCATCATCGGATTTGTCCTTCGTGATAGTTTTGTTGAATGTGGAGCCAGGTGTTATGCTTCTTCAGTGAAAATAAATTTGTGAGTAAATGATTGTAGAAAGGCTTTGCGGGCTGTTGATTCAGGTATGTCGGCGAACCGTCTCGTGGTATCATGAGAGAGCATTGCGAGGCAACAAAGACTGAGGCATCCAAAGATGCTTGTTGTGCACATCCACTGACTTGTGCAAGAAAAAGCTAACCAGCCGAATCGAGTTTGTCTTCCTTGTTCCAGGCCACTCGATCTCAACTGTCTGCTGCCAAGTTACAGTCTTCGGTTCTATAAGACTCAAAATGACACACATAAACAAGATCAAACAAAACGGGGAAATTGACAAAGGCCAGGATCGAATAGATTAGACAAGGTCGAATAATAACGATGGATGAAAGAATAAACTTGCAATATCAACCATTCAAAAGCTGAAGGCACTTGGGACCAAAAAGCAAAACAAAAGATGGGTTGAAAATTTCTGCTGCGTTGAATGGATTTTCTGCAGGTCAATGCGGGATTTTGCAGGGTCTAGCCGCCTACAATCAGCAGTCAGCCATGGGTAACTAGCGATTCAGTTGGCTTTTGCGTGTCGGGAAAGCAGTTTTGACCAGCAGGGTACAATTATGGGGATGAAGAAAGCAGCAGCCGAAAAAAGGAGCGAGCGGGAACTGAAAGATGGAAACCAGCACAAAAGCGGAACAAAATTACAGCTTGCTCCTTGGTTAAAGGCCGACAAGCATTTTGATGCGACGGTATTATCTCGATAACTAATGTGAGGAGGAGGAGGAGACAGTCGCACGGGTTATGAGCTGCCGCAGCGAGATGCAGGACGAAGGCTTTATTTTCCGGGCGTGGGAGGAGCTTGATGCAGATATGACCGATCAAATTAAAACACTTGCTCAGACGCTAATAATTCAGAGCAATGTGATCGGACAGGGGAGGGGAATGTCAACAAGGCAGGATTAAGCCACCCAACGACGAGTATCTGGACAAGTTTGAAGCATCAGCAGCTGTTCTCGTATCTATTGCCCGTTCCGTGCCCCAAAAAAAATACCCAAAAGAGAGGCTTTTGGGAGAGAGAATTTGAGGAAAAGCCCATCTTTGTTTATGAGCCTAGTTCGGGAACAAGAGCCAAAAACCATCAAAGACTTTTTTGAGTTGGGTTTGCGTGCTGTCGGCAGTGGGGGGAGGAGGGTCTAGATTCGTGCATTCGATTTATTATTAGATGAAGCCAAGTCAGTTAGCGTTATCGATTTCGAGCCTCCTGCATCTCGAGAACGAGAATGGTCCAGTCAGCGCGTTAGCACTAAGACAACCGCATGAATTAGCGCCAAAAGGCCGCCAAGCCAGCTGGCAGCAGATCCTTGCAGGGTAAGAAACGCGAGACCCGTTCTCAGCGTGCTCCATTGCCTTTTTGCTCAAGTATAACTAGGTAACTAGTTAATGATGGCTGTCGGTCTCGGAAGAGGGCATATTGTTAGGGCACATAACAGGCTGCAGGGAGAGGCATTCAGGTCTCTCTGGGGACACAGGAAACGCTAGGTCACATGGCTTTGGTAACCTTGATCTGTAACTAGTTAACCACTCCGAAAGTATAGATCACATATTCCGGGGGTCAGGAAGCTCATAGACGATGGGCAACAGGGGCGGATGGGGATGAAAAAGATGGGCGAAGAAAAGCCACGGCCGACGCTGAGGTTTGCCCAGTTCAACTTCCAGGCGGACTAACTACCAGTTTCCAGATTGGGTTCGGGCCGATGCCGGCCAGGTTTAGTTAGTTAGTGACATCCCATTGCATTTTGACTCTTTGAGGTCCTGGTACATATCAATTGGTTCGATGGAAGGGGACTCTGTAGGTATAGTAGGTAGTTAACTGACTAGTTGTTCATTTCCTGTACCTCCAAGAGTCCAAACAAACATCGGCCTTTGTACTCTCGGTGTGCGAAAGCGGTAACTGGTTAACTTATGAGAAGAACTTCTGCAGGAAAAGAAGACTACAGTCATGTTTGCCTGTCGACAGGATGGCATGCATGCCCCATTCTCTGAACAACGAAGCGGCAAACCGCTTTGTACCCCTCTGCTGGATGTTAGCTAGTCAAATTAACTCACTAGCTAAGTTAACTGAACTTAACAACTAGTTACGGAGTAACTAGTTAACCACTGGTTCACCGGCTTCAAAATTCCCCGACGCCCATCAACCCACACGAACGCACGCACAGGCGAGCTCTCAGGACGCCAAGATAACTACATGCCTCCTTTTCTCAAACCGCAACGCATTTTCGAAGCTTGATCTTCACTACAATCATTTCAGCTTGGACCTGGTTATCATTAGTTGCGGGTTTCTTTTTTGTTCTTTTGTACCATTTCGCTGTCCTACGCAGTGCAAGTTTGCCTGTAGTTAGCCCTTGGTCGGAATGCCGGATCAATTTTCGTACCAGTACCCCTCGCCACTTGAGGGGTACAGCAACCTCCCTCAGCTACCCAAGTAAGTCCCTCCCACACACCAAATTGCTGAAACGCAAATGTTAATGTTAATAATCTGTCTCTGCCTTTGATTGCAGCGAGAAGAACGAGGATGGAAAGTCGTTCAAGAACCCTCGGACCGACGTCCTCAGCAGCGCATACGACCGATTCCCGCTCCCGCTACATGATGGACTGCGAGGCGCCTTCGACGTCCATATCTACCATTACCAGGTCTGTATGAGTCGTTTCACCTCTTTACAAGCATGCGTTTCACCTAGGCTGTGGCTCTCTTGTCACACCATGGCGCAGCGAGTTGGAAACTGATACGACTGCAGAATAATCCCGAACAAGTCAAATTCGCAAGAGCCCTTTGGGAACGTATCAGACGTGAATGTAATGCTACGACTCTCCGCTGTCTCCTCGTTTGACGCTGCGGATACAACCTAGATACCCTCCCCAAAATACTTTCACATATGCTTGCCTGAGAATTATATTCTGTTCCTCGAACCCCTTGTTTCTGACCTGCACGCAGTGTTCTTCACGACAACACCCGGCCAGCTAACTAACAATCTAATCCCAGTCCCCGAGCTTCGTATCTATGAGTTTTTCGACCGGCCGGTTGGCCCTCATCCAATTGCGATGTTTGAAGTAAATATCTTTACTCCTCGGCAATTCGGCGCCTTCATTCCCTGGTTGGTGATCAACCGTGGCCCGTTGAGTGTCCTAATCCACCCAAACACCACGGACCTGGAAGAAGAGAGAAACCATACCCAACGAGCGACATGGATGGGCGAGAAGATTCCGCTCGATCTGCGTGTTTTCAAGTTGACGAGGCACGAGTAACGGAAGGCAAGTATCCTATTTCTTTCAAGCCGTGGGCCTCTAGGCTCTCTCTCGCTTAACTAATGTTCTGATCGTCGTTGATCTCCTCAACATTACCCGTAGGAATAAAAGAACTGACGCGGACTTTTGAGTCTTTATATCGCGAGTGGCCCTTGTATGTACTGCACACTTGATCCTCGCACTAATAGATGCCTGTTTCAAATATCAGAGCCAATAACAATCATCTCCACGCCTTGCCCTCAAGTTCGAAATCGACTGTCATAATCCAAGCTTTGCCTCCAGCGCCATTCCAGTCTTCCCTTGTGTCACTGCATGGCCAGCTAAGAACAGCAAAACAATTCAAATGAAAAGAAAGAGGGGGGCATTCGTCATTTAGCACTGCGGGGCGTGTGTACATACGTACGGAGCAAAAAAAAAATGTTACAAACTCCGAGATGGGGACGGGAGGGCTTCCAGCATTATCGTGACACGGGCCTCGTCTGTGTGTCATTTCATGCCGCGCATGAGCTGCATCGCTGTCTGCGCATGTTTCTAGTTAGCCAGTTAACTAGGCCAATACCCGCATGGTAGTCAGATAGCCATCCTTTTGAGAAAATTGTCCCTGCTGACAACTCCTCTTGCACCCTGGAAGTGTTTTCCGTAGGCTGTAGCACGCGGAGCAGCTCCAAATCCATTTTCCGTCCGGCAAGACCCCAAGTCAAGAATTATTTATTAACCCATCAACCCTTGTCTTGCCGATCCCGCGCCATCCGGTTCTAAATTCTGGGGGCTCCACGCAAGCCAGTTTGCTCTGTTTGCAGGTTTTTTTGCGAAAAAGCGCTTCAAGCGCTCCAGTTAGTTAGGGTTTTGCGTTTTTGTGGCCAGATCTCGATGTTTGTTCATCAGTAACTTAGTTAGTTGCTGAATTATAGGTGCTTGACTGCTCCCCTTTTCGCCATGCGGAGGTAAATAGTAGTTGTGAAAAACAGCAAAATATCTAGTTACAGTAGAAGTGGACTTAACATTCGGATGCAGTAACCAACTAACTAACCAATGATGAGTTAAACCTGGTCGGCCCGGTCGTCTTTTGAACTTGTGAATTGCTTGACTGAACACCCTCCCAGCTCAGGAGTTCGACGAGGTTCCTAACCCTAGCTGTGCAACGCAAACATATCCACATGCATTGTCCTGCAGCCTCCTTTGATCCAGTTAGAGGAAGCAAACTTGGCTCGTGCGCTGGACCATCACTGTGGTTTGCCTGGTGTATGTCGCATATGTCTATGTTCGCCCTTTACACTTTTCCCCCATCTGAAACACCAAGGTGATTTTTTCTGGTTTCGAAAATGACTATTTTGCTCTTCCGGAAGCGTTGAGTCATGATACTATCTCGCGTGCCCCAAGCGCTTCCTGCATATTCGTCTTGCATCTCGATCTTGACCCTTGAAGAGTCCAAGGTTGTCGCAGGGCTGCGCAGCAGCTTTGCGAAATCCTGGGGTCGTGTTAAGAAACGACGCTTCATGTGGGATTTTATCCCTACTCATGAAGAGTATAGAGAGCTCACAGTTTCCTTCTGGATATCTCAAGTCTGGACAATACCCGGCTATATTGGCCATGTGGTCGATTCTCTTTGCCCCGCCTGTCAGATGCCAAACGTTGGAGCCTCATTTTCAGCCTCAGCGAATTTGTGACCCATCAATCTTCTACTTTGGACTGGTTCAGGTCTGGCCCCTTTCATTGGATGAGGACGCGTTATCGACAAAGCTTTTTCAGGCCTGATTCTGGGGTTGTTCTCCCTGACCATGCAGGCCGTGCATGCACAGAGAAGACGAAACAGAGTTCATACACGTGCACACTGCCGAGAAGCGGGAAGCGGGAAGCGAAGACCGCCTAAATATATCGTTGTCACCCTCTGACTAGCTGGAATCCTTTCTCGTTTTCGCCTGCAGGAACTGGCTGGACCCTTCCTATATGGCCATCCACAGCAACCGTGAAACTGTTATCTGCATTCTCATGGAGCGGGCTGCTCCCATCAACTTGGACAGCGGTCAGTTTTGGCCATCCATAAGCCACCGTGACAACCCCGGCCTGTGTCAAGACTAGGCCTGAAATAAAACCCGCGTGCTTCGTACGGTAGTTATGTGATTTGCCCTCTGGGGCCATGTGGATGAATAATTCTCTAAAAATAGGTACTTGCCAATCAATTACTAGTCCAAACATTGCCAGCTTCTTGCATCTCGTGGACACAGGCTGAAAGCTACGGCTGCATTGATCTACTATTATGCTGCGGAATCAAACGTGACTCAATGATGAAAAACGAAGCCACAATTGGTCTAGGCACCCAACATGGTTTTTCAGTATCACGCTGATGCTCATTTCTTGTTGCCCATTCTCCATCTAATGCTGATATTGGCCAGCCCGGATTCTGATTTCGTTGGGAGATGTCTGTCTTGTTAGGGTGTTTTTGAGAGTGCATTCTTTTTTTATTTTTATTTGGATTGAAGACATGGTTTCCTTCCTGACACTTTTCTTTCATAATTCATCATGTAACCTGCACCTGATGGTTTCCCGGTTGGTTTCTTGCAAAGAATATGTGTGGCAGTTGAGATATTACTTGGGAATTTTGGGAAAATGATGAGGCCTCGAAACTCTTGAGGTTAAAATAACTTCAAGATTAATATTGTCGTTATATATGTCGAACTGTGCCAGTGCCGTACAAGTTCAGAGACTATGGTAGGTCAGTTTCTTTTGTTTCCGGCTTTCTGAAGTTAAGTGAGCCGATTGAGAAACAAAGAGTGAGGATTCGAAATGATCTGGCCCTGGAGTCACTTGACGCTGACTCCCTGCTAAACTCGGGCTTGTAGTTAGATGCTAGAGGGGAAAGGGTATTGAGCTCTCGGATTCTGGGAGAGTCCACTACCGTACTGACCTCGTTTTATCTCTAATTTGGACAGCTTGTAGGCATGCAACACCGAGTTTCCTGGTAGCCATTGATTTTATCAAAATCCCAATCACCAACATGTTAAGTGACATCAATAAGAACGATCGGCGTATTTGGATATCTTATCCGTTTTCACCAGTAACAATCAGAACCCATCGACAGAAATCGGATTCAAGGGGAACCCGAAGATACAATCTTTCTGGATACCATAGGCTACGTCTTGCGATATTGCAAGCTGACCCGAAAACAACTTCTCAACGACACTTCAGGCCTTGATCTGTATGAATTTGAATCTATCAGATATTCGCAGTTCGGTGCCTCTCTCGCGGGTCAACGTTGCAGTATTTCAAGCTGTCAAATCCGATGGCATAATTTTGAATGCTTTACCTTTGCAGATTTGAACTGCATCAATATCCAAGTTTCGTATATTCGAAGTCCGAGGGTGGAACGAGAAAAGCCATGCATTCTCAGCTCTAGAAAAATTCATCATGGTTTGGTTCATAAGGATCATGCTTTCCTTGAGCGGATATTCGATGATCAGAGCTGAAAATGCGTCTGGATGCCAAAAATTGTAAACGCTCAAACTCTGACATTAAAATCCTAGTTGACACAGCTCCGCAACATCACCGGAAATGTTCATACAGAAATGCTATTAAAGCCGCCTGTTGCGCTTGACTAGACCTGATAAGTAGAAGCAGAAGTTAATAGGAGACTGGGGTTGAACATACAGAGTGTTTGTTGCTTCATCTGTTGATGGGAGCAAGCAGTTTTATAATTTCGTCGTTCACGCCTGGAGTGGCGTTTTTTAGGCCGGGCTACGCCACATGGCTTGGGGCTTAAGGAAAATTGTTCCTTCCATCCTAAGCGAGAAGGTTTCCTTCCCCGCAGCAGCCTCGCTATGACTGTACGTACCTCCGTCACTTCGATGACAAGTCAATATTTGCATGTCTATGTATGAAGTTACATGAACCGAGTATAACTATAGCTTGCTTTGAAATTCGGCCTGGCCCTGCATCAGGGGCGACACCGTGGCATCATGGATCCCACTATTTGTCCACTTGGCATGTGATGCCAGCCACATGCCCTATATAGAGGGCTGAGAAGTGCACACTTAAATGAACTTCGGTCATTTAGACAGCCCGGACTCAGTCAGCAGGGAGTGCCTGGTGCTCGACGAACTCCGATGACAAGATGGAAGAATAGCCCGGTCTCACAACCGATAGGTTGGGACTCTGTCGATCCTTATATATCCCAATCCGGGACTCTTCTGATTGACTGTCAAGCTTCCCACCTGGTTTTACATTTCATGATAAGGCCAGCGAACTGTGAACCGCGAAGGCTTGTCATCTTGCAACCGCTTTTCTATGATGCAAGATAATTGGTTAATGCCACCCGAACGATCGCCAGGGCTGCCGGTACCATACCTCAAACCATGGGGTGGATCAGCAGCTCAGTTTTACTGGCTCATATGCGATAATTGTGACCGCTAGGGGAGCGACTTTAGCCTAAACATATAGTCTGTGATACCCTCCTTCTGGACATCGCTCGGAGAATAAATAGGGAGCCTACCCCGCCACCTCACCCGCAGTCGAACCAAATGAGTTGACACCCGGTCCGTTTTGTTTGGGACAGAGGCCAAGTCACAGCTCGACTAGTAGTTAAAAAACGGGTTGATATGCGAAGTGTGATTCCGAAAAAGGGTGGACTCTTGAGATAAGATGTGGGCCGCGAAGCAGCGGCACCGAGTGCTAACTCAGTTGGCTCTTCTCTCAGTTCTTGGATTGAATATGACGGGCGAAGTGCTTGCTGCGGGATGCGCTGCCAACGCTCCGCCCGATTATGTGCTAAAATATGGTATGAAAAGCACCTGCCTAAGTCCATTTTACGCTCCGTAACCGCCGTTGGAGATGGAGGGACGTGCGGAGACAGAGCACTAATAGAGAAATTGAGACTTTAGCGCCTCTCGTTTGGACACACAGTCAAGACCCTTACCAACCGTCAGACATCGCGGGCCAGATCGCGCATGCAATACCGCAAATTAAGTTTCAACCTGTGCAGGGAGCACCTTCACCGCTGACGCTCGACAACCTGGATGCTCTGAATGCGCTTGGGGGCACAGATATCTTCCTAACTTCGAAAGAGGGCATACGTGCGCTCCCAGCCTGGCTGAAAGGAGTGACACCCAATAAGGACGGTAAAACTGAAGGGGCGACAAGTTCTGCAATTGTGGTTACAGAACGTGGCGGCGGGGTCGTGGATGCTTTTTACTTCTATTTCAACGCGTTAGTATGTTGGGCAAGACTCAGTAACCCCCTCCACTAACGAATTACCAGGTACAATGAAGGGAATACTGTGTTTGGTATTCAGTTTGGTAACCATGTCGGGGACTGGTAAATCACTCCGCCTATTTTTATGGAGAACTTGGGCTGAAAACCATCATAGGGAGCACAACATGATCCGGTTTAAGGATGGGGAACCGCAAGCTATATGGTACAGCCAGCATGCTAGCGGACAGGCTTTTGCATGGAATGTTGTAAATAAACGGGGGCTCCGACCAATTGCCTTTAGCGCCAACGGCAGTCATGCTGTTTACGCAACAGAAGGGTTAGTCTGACCCTTGGGAGTTTGTCTATATCTTCTTGCCCTTGGTTGCCCGTGGTACTGATTTTGGTTCTTTTTTTTTGCAGAAGTCACGACCACACCATCCCAGGGATCAGCCTCCCAATTGGGCTTCTCACCGACCAGTGTAACGAAGGTTTTCTTTGGGATCCAACGCTGAGTACATATATGTTCCAGTATGATAGAGCGGCGAAGTCATTCAGTGCATACGACGCGAGCACTCCGGTCAAGTGGCTCAAGTTTGAAGGGCATTGGGGTGACGAGCAGTTGCCCGATGATGCAAAAGGTCAAATAAACCTATTTGGCCAGCGTAAGTACGCGTCTGGCCCCAACGGACCTAGATTCAAGGAGCTTGATCGTGAAAACGTTTGCCCGTCGAAGATTGGACGGTGCTTTATTCGACAGAGCCTGATTCTGCAAGAAGACGAAGAGCAAGAATTGAGACGTGTGGTTGGACCTTTGGGAAGGCCATAATTCGAATCTCTTTCCTGTGACTGACTTCAGAGGTCGAGCGTGCAAGCGTTTTGACTGATCGTATACTGCCTGTGTCCCGTACGGGATGATAGATATTACCACTGCATTTAAGAATATTTTCCCAGCTTCTCCTAAGATTCCATTCTCTCGCACATCTGTCCTGTAGCGTCGGCGTGCTACTCCAAATGATTTGGAGGAAGCCAGGAATTTGACACGCGTGTGGTTTATCTTGGGCCAGCACCTCTCTCTTTGCGTGTCGTACAGTGCAAGGGGTCCATGCTCTGCATGCAGGATGCATGAGCCGGGTTCCAGCGGCGCGCACGGGTCTTTAATTCAAAAGTATATGTATCGAGCAATCATCATCATCATCATCATCATCATCATCGAGCATTGCTTCGTGATGAGTAGACTCAAGCGCTTGGGATTGTGTTGCTCTTTGTGAGGTGTTGTGGAAGATATGATATTAATTACCAGCCCGTCTCATACAGAAAACCTGTATAAAATACGGAGAAGACACCTAGGTATCGAGGTATTGTAAGGGTGGAAGGTACTAGCGGTAAAAGGCTCATCCCAAAGTGGTTAGCGTATTTAACAAAGAAAGTACCTGCCAATTAAAATTCGCGGTTGAGCATCCAATCCAAATTGCCAAGACATCGGGGGACGAATTAATTCGATTTTAGGCATTTCCAAGCTTGTACCGACGATTTACCGTATTTTACGTGCCAGTATTTTTCCGTCGGCTCGGCCCCAGATTCTCTCCTGAAACGAAACCATGGTAACCCGAGTGGTAACTTAAAGCGTATTTATGTTGACATCTCTCGTTCTGCCCCTGAAGTCTGACAGGCGCATAGAATCCCGTCGTGAGGGTTGACAGCTGGCCACCTAATAGGTAGTTAACCAGGGCTTTCTGGCAATGAGTAGCGCTGTGAAGTCTCTGGAAAGTGTGGTCAAGATGCTGGGTAATAAAAACTGTTTACCTCCAACAGGAGATCGTCCCTCTTGGCCCGTAATGTCGCAAAGCTATCCCCCCGTACCAGGGAAATTTAAAGTTACCGCGGTATGGAGCCTGTATGGAGCATTGTGATGACCCTTTTTTCTCTCTCTTCTGTCTGTTCGTCTTGCCATTGCTGTGGGTGATTTTTGTCCCTTTCTTTCTCCTCCATCCAAACTTCATTTTCGTCTCAGGGAGAACCGAAAGCCCTTTTTTCCATTTCTGTGAAGTCTGCTGGCCTCAGCATTTTGGGGGAATTGCAACAGATCGATCGAGCACAGCGCAGGGAATCAGCCGATTCGCTTGAGAGTTTAATTTTCCTCTCCCCAGGAGCTCGACGGGTTGTGGGCGTTCTCCCTGGCATAATCGCTGCTCGCTCTCCCCCTGATACTTTCGGTTTCGTTGCCCCCCCCCTATCTCCTCTCTCTCTCTCCTCTCTCTCGCTCTCTCTTTTTGTTTAAACTTCAACCAACAACGTTCATTTCTCTGGTCGTTTTTTCCATTTCTTCTTCGTCATATATTTGCTCTCTTAACTGCTGTGCAGGGTACTTCAATTCCTCCCTTCATCGCTCGAGAGTCGAGACCCGTGAACGTTGACTCGCAGTCGCGAAAAAGCTGCTCAATAAAAACTAATTCCTGATCCTGGCAAACAGCTTAACTACCGGCCTCGTTGGGGGTGTGTCAGCTTGATTGTTGTCTACCTTGCCCGTTCCTTCGATGCGATAACAGATTTCGATTCTAGTACACACCCATTTTACTCAATCTCTCCCATTCTTTTCACATTGCCTGTGGCCCTTCCCTCCAGTTCCTCCAGTCCCTCCAGCCCGTTGAATAGCTTGGCTAGGAAGAGCCAGAATCGAACAGCTTTCATCCGACGCGTTTGATTCTCATCGCATCGGACAGCTCCTCCTGAAATATCGCGAATTCAAAGGCATTGCACACGCACGTTACGCCACTTCGACCATTGAGCACTTGCCCAATAGCTGAATTATCCTACCTCAAACGCCAAGAAGAAGATAGCGGAGGACAGGAGGCAGTCTGATATTACAACCGGGAAGTTCGAGTTTTGTAATCAAAGCTTTCCCTGTCCTATATTTATCCTGAGTTTCAGACAGCAGCCCAAGTTTAGACATGTAAGAACAAATCTTCTCTCATAGCTCAAAGTGTTCAATTCTCGTTGTTTGTGTTGATGCTAATCGATCCATCACTGTATTTGGTATATTTTTTTTTAGAAAGCTCCATATCCCTCCCATGAAGTGGAAACACATGAAGATCAACCCTTGACAGAAAATCCAGCAATTTATTTTCAATCTTTCATCTCGTCCATATAAATACCTTCCGATAATAACAGCACATTGCTTGCGTGGACGCTCGATTAGATCATGTCGTCAACCCCTGCTGTGCCCCGCACCCCCGGTCTGTCTCCGCCCCCCGACGGCCCGGCTGGTGAGAATGGAAACCCAAGTCATCACCACGCAAGCCCGATGCGTCGTTCTTCACTGGGCTTTCTACGCCGAGCAAAATCCACAGAGCGGATCGGCGAACGGAAAGTATCCGGCAAAATGAGCAAGAGGCTATTAAAGGAACAGGCCAAGGAAGAACAGCAACGTCGTCAACGCGAAGCCGCTGCGATATCAAAAATTCCACCCAAGTTGCCAGATATCGCTCCTCCTCCCGAGCTCAACACATTTGGTGGTGATAGCGCTCGTCACGATAATGACGCGGTTGCGTCACGCCGTGCCACCCCATATGAACCCAGCTCGGCACAAAGCTACCCACCAATTCCACCAATTCCTTATGTCGATGCGTATGGAAGAGCAGAAAGTATGGCACATCGTGGCCGCTATAGTTATGCTAGTAGTGCAGTGAGCACTATCAACAGCCCTAGGAGAGTAAGGAGACGAAAGGACCCGACACCATACAAGTAAGAATGCTCCTTTGGCTCATACACAGAAACATCCCCCTTCTGTTTCCGTCCATTTCAGGTATTAACCAAACCCATTTATCAGCATTCTTGTAATTGGAGCTCGGAACTCCGGAAAGACCTCTTTTGTCAACTTCTTAAGAAAAGCTTTAGCGCTGCCGCCGAATAAGCGCCCAACACGCAACCTGGAGGAGATGGATGATTTCCCACTGTCGCCACCAAACGGCTATTTCACTTGTGATTACCTTGAAACGGAAATTGATAATGAACGGGTTGGTTTGACATTGTGGGACTCCCAAGGTCTTGAGAGAAGCATTGTCGATCTTCAGTTAAGCGAGATCACCAGTTTTCTGGAAAGCAAGTTCGAGGATAGTTTCGCCGAAGAGATGAAGGTTGTACGATCACCGGGTGTCCGTGACACACACATCCACTGTGCTTTTCTGATCCTGGATCCAGTGCGACTTGATGAGAACATCGCTGCTGCCAAAAAGGCCGCTGAAGGGGATCCTAGCAATCCTGCCCTGCGCGTTATTGGCGGGTTGGATGAGGACCTTGACCTACAAGTGCTTCGTACCATGCAGGGCAAAACCACGGTCGTGCCTGTAATCAGCAAGGCTGATACTGTTACAACTGCTCACATGGCATTCTTGAAAAAGACTGTTTGGGATAGTCTGAAAAAGGCCAACATTGATCCATTGGAAGTACTCACGCTTGAAGAACATGATGACGACTCCTCCAGCTCCCTTGACAGATTCGACGAGAAAGATGAAGACGAATTACTCGAGGACAAGGCCGGTAAAAATCGTCGCACGCCTGATTCGGAGACTGTTCCAAACGACCCCAACAACCCAGTTCCACTTCCCGCCGCTCCGTTGGCGCCAGAAAAATCTTTGGAGAAGCAACGGAAACGCAGTTCATCATCGAGCATGATAAGTGGCGGTTCCAGTAATGAACCTTTCATTCCACTCTCAATTCTCTCACCCGATCCACACACTCTGGAGTCGAAGGACGGACCTATCGGCCGCAGATTCCCCTGGGGATTTGCGGACCCGTATAACCCCGAACATTGTGATTTTGTAAAGTTGAAGGACACTGTGTTTGGCGAATGGCGTGGTGAGCTCCGTGAAGCAAGCCGTGAGGTTTGGTACGAGAGATGGAGAACTATTCGACTTAAGCGCAACGGTGGTTATGGGAATGGACAGGCCTGATATTGCTCTTGGTGGGGCTAGGTATCCCCCCAAATGACCACCCTGAACAAAAAACACATTGATTTCGACATTTTGATCAGTCACTACGTGTTTCACTGGCTATCGCAACCAACCGGTGGTCGTGCTAGTTATCCTTGCTGGTACTATTACACTGTCTGTTCTAAAGAATAGTTTAAATCGCGTGTAAGGCCAATGTGCATGTGCTGCTCGCATTTAGCTTTCCTCTTCTCTTCTGCCGAATGTCTTATTTCTGAAATTATTTCCTGGGTGCTTTCGGCTGACATTTCCCCGAAAACCTGTCATTTTGTTCAGCCTGCCAATCTTTGGTGTGGAACTCGTGTTGCGAAAAACTCGTTTTCTTTTCTTTGGAGAATGACCCTTTCTCTTCTTCCTCTGTTGTCTGTCAGCTATAAATGTCTGGCTTTTCTGATTCGAACTCATTTTCTGTCTTCACGACCCTCTTCTCCCCCAAATTTGTTTCATATGTCATTTCTTCTTCTTTTTGCTTGAGGTTTTTTTCTGCTTCTCATACCCCCTTTTTTATGTCTCGTTTTCTATGTTGGATTGTCCTCCAATTCACACAGTCTGAATCAAATGATTTTTTTGTGTGTAGAGTATTTAAAACAGGATACTGCTGCTGGATGATTTAGAATTTTTATGTCTACAGCCAAAACTCAATCCATCCTTAACTTCATTCTCGGAATCTCGATATTTAAATGGCTTTGCGACGGAGTACGGAGGACATCCAGTAGACTTGGCGGGGACGCTCCGCTCTACCGGGGAAAGCGAAGAACATTTGGACATTGACCGAGAATTTGTCAATGTCTATCCGTAGTATCATGACACAAATAGCAAAATGAAAAAGAGAAAAAGCGGAGGGATTATCTGGGTAGAAAGAGATAAAAGAACATGAAGACATGAAAGATCCAAAAAGCCAACGACTATGAACCCGGGCATGTCATGCTCCGCCGACAAACCTCAGGCCAAAACACAAAAGAATACCTTACATACATATATAGCCACAGTAAAACAAAAGAGAACCAACAAAATGGTATCATAAATCAACAGCAACATTTCCACTCAAAACCCTTCCATAACATGCAAACTTGAACTCCGAGCCAGTTCAATGCAGAACTCAGCCCAATCACACTTGCCGTTTCCATTAGTGTTAATAATCTCCTCTACAATGTGATCCTCGACATGCTTGCCATATCTCCGCTTATACTCCGCCTTTACACGTTCCAGGTGATGCGGCTCCCAGTGCATACGAATCAACCGAGAGATGAGAAGTTCTGCACGGTCGCGCCCAGTCCCGGAATCAGCTATGGCATGATGAAGGAGCAGTGCGTCACGCATCGGACGGTTAAGGGCGCCGTTTATGATATGGATTAGGGATTCGCCCTAGATATCACAGTGGGATTAGTGGCTCGTTCAAAACCAAAATAGGACCAGGGAATGGAACGTCACTTACGACCAAGTTTTGCGATTTAGCAATCAACGCTCTAGAAAAGTTTTTGTTATACGTGCTCTCGTACAACCGCATAACCTCGCAAAGATGTCCGTTTCCTCTCACGACGATAATCTGTATCATCGCCGATTCTCCACCTTCGCGTGATATCAAAGCGCGATGCAGGTCGTGAACATCGCGACGGACAAGATCAGCATTGATTGGGGCAGTATTAGGTTGCCTTTTCTCTTCCAACGCCAGCAAAATGGCAGCGCGGAATTTGTCTGGCTTCAGCTCTGTTTTCATGCAATTCTCCAAACTATCCGCATATCTCTTATCCTTGAAGTAATTTTTAATCTGCCGAATTTCTGCATTTGGTCTGCCCATGAGAACTTCGATAAGCAATTCCCTGCGTGAAGAATTTGATCGGTACCAGAAGTTGGCCCAGTGCGCTTCTGATTCCCATTGGCCAAGGGCAGTTGCGTGGCAAGCTTTCCCGAAATTACCAGGCACCCGAAACGCAATGTGTTTTGCGATATTGACACCATGACCTGTCATTTTCACGATGTTCTTATATTCCGCTCGGAGAATAAGCACTTCTTCCGGTGTGAGATTCGGAAGGATTTCTAGCAATGGCTTCGGATCAATTTTGCGATGCGTCATAGCTGATTTAAGAGCTTTAGCATCAAGCCTGGGATCGTACACAGGCGTCTGATTCGAACCCATCATCGACTCTAGGGTTATCTTATGT
This sequence comes from Amauroascus niger, assembly GCA_001430945.1. Lineage (NCBI taxonomy): Eukaryota > Fungi > Ascomycota > Eurotiomycetes > Onygenales > Onygenaceae > Amauroascus > Amauroascus niger. Next base: position 171,171 of record LJPK01002855.1, read on the forward strand.
CGGTGCGAAGACTGCGTCTTTCCAAAGTCTTCCTTGCTTTTCATTTTTATCAGTTTTAGCGTTCGAGCTTTGGCTCTCTCAGAACTGGATAGTGCGCCATGATCAAGGTCAAAGTCTGAAAAATCTTCATCCATGTCGGAATAGGTAGTTGGCCAGGGCATCGGTGAGATACTCTGGTAAGTGCCACGGTAAGGCTCCAACAATGGACTGGGAGGTGGTCGATTACCATCGGGAAACCCACCGGGCATTTTTATCTGTTCACTGCCCGGGATGTAAAGGCTATGTGGGCGCGTGCCAGCGGTTCGTCCTGGCATAATCTCAATGTACTGATGACTGACTGGTTGATTATGCGAATTCGTGGCTTGTTTTTTATCGACAGGTGTTGCGGCATTGGCGGGTGTCGTTGATTTTGTAGATTTTGAAATGTACTTGAGGTTTGGATCCGGTTGTGCATATTGATACTGCGAAGGCAAAGTCTGCGGTTGCGCAACGGGAGGTAGATTTCCCGTAGAGTGAGCACGGTGGTGGCCAGTGGCACGCTGTGAAGGCTGGCTGTTTTTGTTTAAATTTAAGTACTGCTCTGCTGAAATCGGTTTAGAAGTCGAAGTGGCAAACGCGTGCGAAGACAGCGATGTTTTGTTCATGTTTAAGTAATGCTCTGGCGGGACCGTCTGGGAAGGGGGAGTAGCAAAGGTTTGTGTAGGTTGTTCTTTCTTATTAGCATTCAAGTAGTGTTCTGGTGGAACATATTGCGGACGAGGGATCGTAGGATAATGGGGAGCGCGAACGGGAGGTTCTTCTTGCTTCTTCGGTGCGACAGATGGGTGGGGATGACCGTATGTATAGCCCGAAGTTGGTACTTGTGTAGCGGGAGGTGGAGCCGGAGCCGGAGGAGGAGCCGGTGGTCGATTGTTCGCCGCAGCATGGTATTGATTCCGTTCATTGGGCGGGACAAAGTCTGGACGTTCGCATGCTGGGACCTCTGCCCATTCGTCTTCATCTATCCCACTACCGTTGTTTTTCGACTTGTCAGTAAAATATGACTTCGCTGCTTGAAGCCTTGCCGCAAGCCCACTTGCAGCTGACGAGGGAGCTTTGTCGCGTTGCGAGTGGCTGCGTTGAAGCTTTGGTTCCTGGTCGGCATGGGTCCGGGAACTCGAAGACGGTTCCTTGGTACGGGCGGCGGGTTCCCGCGCACGGTGACTGGTGTACCCTTCGCTTGAATCAGAGTCGTAGAACTTTTTTGCAACTTTGCGAAGCCTCTCGCGAGATCTGGAACGACGTTCGCTGCCTGAGGCTGGGTAGTCAGAATATATATCGCCGTATGCCAGCGCTTCGTCCTCCGAGTCTGAATAGGCATCCGAATATTGGCGAGGTTGAGACAAGGTCAAAGGGCGAAGCGCCCGACTTGCGCTGCGACGGTGGTTGTCGGAGTCAGACCCGCCCGGATACAGGCCTCGTCCACTCCGCAAAGAGGTGTTGCTACGCCTCGGGTCTACTGATCCTTCGTCTGAAAGGTCGTAGCGATCGCGTGGTGCTCGTCGACTTTTCTCGCTCCTGTAGTCACTTTTGTACCTGTCGTCATCTGAGAGGTCATAGTCATATTTCTTGGCGGCGCTTCGGGACGGCGCCCGTGGGAGCTCATCCATTGAGTCGGAATCATAATACTTGCTTGAACTGGACTTTTTCGTCTTGCTTCTGCTTCTCTCTCTGGACGGAGAGTGTCTGCGACTTTGCGATCGGTGCCTCTGCTTCCCACCGGGGGAAGGCGACCGACCACGCCCGTATGACCCGGGGACTCGAAGCATCGTTTCAGTATGCGCCCTGGCCACCAGCCTGGTCTGTGTGTGACTTGTCGGGTTCTGTGCAGGTGTGCAACAAGAGAAGAGGAAGAGGATATCACCGAAGAGACAAGACGAAGAACGACAGGAGAATATATAACTATAGAGTTGAGAGTTATTCTTTTTACGTTGACGAGCAGAAAGGAAGAAGAGCAGCGGGAGGCAGCAATCAGGCTGTACGGGGAGGTTAAGGTAAACTATGCAGGTTGACAAGGGTGTGTGTGGGTGAGTTGAAGGGGGAAAAAGAAGGGGGGAGGGGGGGACTCTGACTGGGCCGCCCCCACAAAGAAGTCTGAAGAGGAAGAAGAGGAAGGAAGGAAGGGGCCAGACACACAAGGCGCTGCAGGTCACAGGGATCATCAACCGACACAGCTGAAAAAGGAAAGGGAGCCTGTCAACAACAACAACAAAATCCATGCTCCCCTTCGTCCCTTCCCTTCCTGCCGTCTGGGCATTCAGCCTCACGACACTAGCCACTATTCACTAGCCACACATTCAAGCCACGTTAATTTCCCTTTATAGTAACTAATCATGAAGCTCAGCCTCATTCATCATGGAAAACTATTTGGAGACCCTGACATTCCTCAGTCCGCTCAATCTCTTCAATGTTGGAGTTGGTTGGGGCTGTAGTTAAGCCGGGAAGCTCAGCTTTCAAAAGATATTCCGTGAATTTTGAAATTGATAAAATAACTAGTAACTAATGCAAATCATGAAGTACAAGTTGGGTATCTCAAGTCAATAAATATATATACACATGCAAAACGGGGACGATATCAAAACACGCTCATGGGTGAGCCCGACATCTCTAATGAGACTATATCCGTATTCATCAATCATTTAGAACAATCCTTTGGGTCTTCCTAATCCTCACCGTCACCGTCACTGTCACTGTCACCCTCATCGTCGCGCTCGCCCACTTCCTTTCGTTTATCAAAATCAATCCCCATGTCGTTTAACCTGTTCCGATGCTTGTCGGAGATGTTTATGCCTCCGAAATTTTTGGGCAGCAGCTGTCCGCTTCTGCAACCAAAACCAGTGAGTATCACCCTCACAGCAAGCGAAAAGAAAAAAAAAAAAAAAAAAAAAAAGAAAAAAAAAAAGGAAAATTGCCAACGGACCTGAGAAACTCAAAGACGAGTTGTCGACCCTTATCTTTGAGCTGGACTTGACCCCTGTGTGTCAGTTTTGGCTCGTCCTCTCTGTTGTCCGCTTCTTTTATCTGTGACCAGGATGTGCCATATTCCCGCACTAGACGGATTAACTGTTGAGTTTCTTCGATTGACCACGGCATACGCTGCGTTGCCGTTGCCGTTGACCTTTCGGCTATGGGCCGTTGTGGAGCCGCTCTTGATGGAGATCTGCGTCGGGCTTCGGTGATCATAGCCTCAGGCTCAACTCGCGGTCTCTTAGAAGGCCGAGAGGCAGGAGCAATAACACGTGTGTCCGTCTCAAACGCGCTCTCTTCGTTTTCATCGCGGTCTGCGCGAGGCCGTTTTCTTGTAGTTTGAACGACTGGACTTGACCGAATGGGAGATATTCTTTCTGCTTGCCGTTGTGGGCTTAGAAATGTCCTGCGCGTCGTTGTGGCGTTGCCGCGAGCGTGTCCTGATTGTTGATTTGTGGGATCTGGCCTTCCAGTGGCAGACGGGACGATACGTGGACGGTCCTTAATTTTTTGAAGGTGCCGAATTAACGCGTGGGAAATGAAGTTCCTACACAACGATAAACATTAGCGCTTAAATTAGACACCAATGGAATTGCAATTGAGAATCATACTTTTGCGGTGCGGGTGATTGAAGAAGGGAGGATGTTTCTGATGGCTGAGAGGGATCTGGTTGGCGAGAAGGTTCTGGTTGGCAAGAGGCTTCTGGTTGTTGAGAGAATCGCTCATGCCGGTCTGGCACTACGGCACTCTCGCCTAGCTCTAATGAGGGGGCCCTGGCAATCAGTCCTCGGTATACTCTCTCGTTTCTCTGGAGGCCCAGGCTGAACCTGTGTGAATCTGTTGAAACTGGTATCGCTCCTGACAATTCCTCGGATTTCTGACGATTAGCAATGGCCTGGGGTTCCAACTCTGACTGAAGCCTTGCTATGGCAATACGGTGGCTCTCCTGCTCTTTTAATCGATCGTTTATTTGAACTGTTGTTTCTTTTATCCACATTGCAAGTTGAATCACGAATCGGGACCATGGGAATGCACACTTCAGGGCGGAGGAGTCTATCGACACTGGTGTCTCAACGGCCAGTGCTTCTCGTATTTTCTCAACTCTTCCTTGGACTTTGTCACGATATTCTTCAGGGAGGTCGCCCATGTCATCCTCAAGGCCGTCCAGTTCCCATCCACGCAGCGGAGCATCTTCAAAAGCAGAATGATGAAAAATTTCTTTGAGGATGGTCTCAGGGTTGGTTTTCCCTCGAGACTCGTTCAGTTTCAGGATACAGCGTTGCGTCCGAATCTCCAGACCGACATTGAAAAGACTCGTCTTGGTCTCTTCGTCGATTGGCTCGCATTCTCCCGACGTAAATGGGATGAAGGGCCTTGGGAACAGACTGTCTATTATATCGAGGGGTGAGTCAGGCTGCGTCCCGTTGCAGAAATATATAATATCCAGCGTTAACTGCGCCAGGTTGGCTTTTTGATATATTCCGTTTGGGCTCCAGTTCAGGTGTTCGACAGAGGGAAGGGCCTCCGTTGCTCTGGCCACATTGATAAAATGCCTGTCTCCAAAAAGCCGTTTATAACCCGAGTAGCTATCTCCCCAGCTTTCTTCCAATTTGATTTTAATAGTAGAATTTGTAATATGTTCCTTGAAACGGGAGTATGAGGAACCATGTTGGCTCCAGAGAAGCAGAATCTTGTCGGACCACTTCTCCAATCTGGGTAATGCATTCAGCATCAGACGTGGATTCAGCTGATAAGACTGCTTTTCAGTTGCGTGAGAAGTGGCCGCAGGGGTATTTGGATGGTCCAGCGGAGACACAGGCACTTCCACATGGCTAGCTCTCACGCTCTTTTTTCCAAGGCTTTTAACTGGCGTTATCGGGACGCCTTTGTGTGGAGTACGGGGACCGTCTGGACGACGAGTTAGCAAGAACTACTGTTAAGAGACGGAGACGGAGCGCAGAGATCGATGGAATGGAGTCAGGAGAGAAGTCGTGACCAGCAGTATTACTGCATGTGTTTGAAAGAAGTAAATACCACCTACAAAGACGAGGGTGTCCTGCCCCTGAAAGTCTATGGCTTTGCTTACTGGGCGTCTTCGGGCCCACCGCGTTGCTACCATCGTCCGAATCAGGATCTGAATCGCTACCGCTTGATACTGATGGAGGGTGTTGATTTAGAGTTGTTCCGTCGATGTCATCTATATCTTCTTCCGGCACACTTTCAAACACCACCAGAGGCTCTGTCTGCATTCTCTTGTTGCGGACATGAGGAACGATGGGGCTGGATGGCGGACGAGATGAACTGCGCGTTATGACTGGCATGAGAAAGGACTACAAATGCCAATGGAATAATCAAGCAGGAAGTACAAAGTGTAAAGTGCATAGGCCTGGGTAGTAAGCTTCAAAAAGATGTGGTTGCGCTTGAGGAAGACAAAAAGGGCCAAAATGCGCACTGGCAAAGCTGGTTTGTTTTGACAACCAAAACTTGAAGGTTTTGGAATTTGGTGATAAATGACTAATTTATTATGTAATAAATCCATCTGAAACCTTCCCAAACCCTCAAAAATTGATATCTCTAGGGTTAGGGTTAGGGTTTGGGGTTGCAACACCCACAATGAATATGATGCTTCTGACCTGTGATGCAGCAGAATGCTAACATCAAGTCATCATTGTCTGAATAAGAGTTCTTGAATGCAAAGATGTCAATGGTCATCATGTCAACCCTAATACCCTGGTAGAACATCTTCATCTTTTTGGTGTTGAGTCTCTGGGGGGTTGATGATGATATTACGTAAAAGTCTAAAACCCTAGCTGTGGCGTAAATAGCAGCTAGTCCATACTAAGACTAGCGTGGCTCGGCAAGTGGATTGTGCACCATGGTCCAAGCCACACCCCTGACTTTCTTTGCCGTTTGGACAACCTGTTCTCGACCCCCCTCGATGGATGAACGACTTGCTGCACTTTTTTCCCCTGCTGTCTAGGATTTTAATGCTGTCTGCAGGGGGTCGAGTGCAACTGCTCACTGCTTCAACGTTCGTCCCAGGGTTTGTCTTGACAGATTGGACGCTCGATTTTGCTGACAAAGGTGCCCAGGGTTTGCATCCTCTTAAACCTTCTCTCTCGTTTTCGGTCTTATCGCTTTGTGTTTTTAGCAAAAGGACATTAACACCATCAAATTCTTTTTTTTTTCTCTTTCGAATAGGCGTACAAAAAGCACCCCGTTCTTTTGTTCCCGAGATATTCTCTCAGATTACCGACATGAAGCTTCGACGGATTCCTAGCCCGCTCCTCCTCCTCCTCTGTTCTTCCATCTCCCTCGCACTGGCCGATCCGGCCGTTGTCCCAAAATCCAACACCGTTGCCTCTACGGATAATGCTGCGGCCGATTCCGTTTCTGCGTTGTCGTCGACAGACCCCAGTCCTGTTCAAGTGAAACGTGTTGCCGATGCACCCATCGACGGAAAAGATGGGAAGCCTCACGCCGGTCCATTTGTTGAGACGCTTGCGGAACGCCAACGTAAAAAGGAAAAGGATTTGCTGGATAAGGACAAGCCGTCAAAGGAAGGGTCGAAAGCTTCTTCGACGGAGCATGTTGGCCCCGATGGAAAACTGATCCCACACTCGAACGATGGAGTCATGAACGACAAAAACAGACCTGGTCCGAAAGAAGGGACTCGAGGCACGGAAGGGGGCGTTTCGGTGAAGAGTAAAGAGAACCAGCTAGGAATCGAAAAAAAGCCTGACCCGCCAAAGGAGGCACCACCATTGCCTCATAGCGAGCAGCAGAAGATCCCTGCCCAAGCTGATCAGAAAAAGAAAGAGGAGGAGGGGCAGGTGAAGGATAAATTGCTAGAGGTATACACATATTTACATCAAACCGATCAACTAAGAGTCACAAGGTGCTAATGATCGCTACAGAAGCCAGACGACCTTCCCGACTCACCCCATTCTTTCCCTCCCCCAACACCACACGGCAGCCAGAAGGACAACGATTTGGCTGTTGAAGATCCGATCAAACCTCTACCTGGCGACAAATCGACTAAGCTCCACGGCGACGACCATGTTAACGAAATTATACAACCTTTTCATTCATTTGTTCTTTCCCTTACGATGATTATATTCTCCGAAATCGGCGACAAAACGTTCTTAGTCGCGGCACTAATGGCCATGCGACACCCACGACTGGTCGTGTTCTCCGCTGCTTTTGCGGCCCTAATTGCAATGACCATTTTGTCTGCACTTCTTGGCCACGCTGTCCCTACAATTCTTCCGAAATCTTACACGAATGTGCTTGCGGCTGTATTGTTCCTTGTTTTTGGCATCAAGATGCTCTTCGAAGCGAAAAACATGCGTCCCGACGAGAATGTAAGCAGTGAGATGAAAGAAGTTGAAATGGAATTGGAAGAGAAGGAACACCAACAGCGACGCCTTGGCCGCCGCCGGTCCTCTGTGACCCCTTATGCCTTGGAAGCCGGCCGTGTAAGTGCTCCTCACAAAAGTCGCTCTTCGAATCACCGTCTTCCAACTCCTGAAAGCCTCTCCCCATCGTCATCTCGCGGTGGCTCACCCTCGCGAGGTTCAAGTATTGCCAGTATGATTACCGGCGTGAACAATTTGCTTTCGCTTCTGCTTAGCCCTGCCTGGGTCCAAACATTCGTCATGACCTTCCTAGGCGAGTGGGGTGATCGAAGTCAAATCGCTACTATTGCGATGGCTGCAGGTCAGGACTATTGGTGGGTCACCTGGGGTGCGATTATCGGGCATGGAGTCTGCACGGCGGGAGCAGTAATCGGCGGAAGGGCCGTCGCCGGGAAGGTCAGCATTCGCACTGGTGAGTCCAACGTCTCCTTTGTCAAGCTAGCGCCGCTAGTCTTTCTCTCATTATGTGCTAACTATTTTGGAAAAAGTTACCTTCGGTGGTGCGATCGCCTTCTTGGTGTTTGGGTTCCTTTCCGTTCTCGAAGTCATCTACTGACCACCGTTCCGAAACTACACTGCTCACGAGTTCGACTGCAAGTATTCTCTTCTCGATCATGAATTACTAGTCCAGCGAATGTATTGCATCACGACTTTTTCCTGTTTCGCTCTGCCCGCCTCGGATTTATAAGGCGTCTCTGATTTTGAATAAACCTCAGTGTACTGGTACACTGGCTCCTTTTTCTTGTCTTCTGGGTTTGCTCCGATATCAGCTTTCTATACAACATCCTATACAACATTGGTTTTGTTGTACTATTTCCATCCTGCACTCGTTTAATCTTTAATAACCTGTTCTCAAACATTTCTTGCGTGGGGTGTATATATTGGGAATTATAGACGGGAAAGACCATAGCCTCAGATGCCAAATGATCATTTCACAGTTCTCCTTTTCTTTTGCTTTGGACCTTGAACCCTGTTCTAGGCCCTTGAGACCTCTTGCTTGTTGCCTCTCACTGTGCTTTGTGGTTTTTTTGCCTCCCAACACTGATTGCATCTGCAACCATTTTTGGCTTCTGATAGACAATTTTAGCTGCCTCATCCTAGGCAGCTTTTCTGCCCGTGTGCATACTCCTGATGATATCAGGGCTGTCACATTGGCGTCCATGATTCGCTGTATAGTCATTGTAGCTGGCAGTCGGAGCTTGGTGCTCTTGCACTCAATCCAAACCTCCTGGTATATGCTTTGAAAAAGCTTTCTCGGCGCCGTGGGCGTTTGGCGGAGCTAGTTCTCATTTGTGAACTCATATAGCACAGGATTAAGCAGTGAATTTTTGCTTCTCCATCCACTCCCCATGATCAAAGAAGGTATGTCAATGAATCATTATACTAATCATAGGTGGAGGAGTTCCCCTGCGCTAACCCCTTTTCACTAGCATCACGTAACTGATATATCCAATTTGAAATCATAGGAACAGTCACCATGTCAACAAACCAACCTTCTTCCTCCGTTTCGTCTTTTAGCTTTACTTCTTCGCATCCAGACGGATGCAGAGACCATCAAGCTCAGTCACTCACGCGTACTGAAGGACATCAGTCAAACATCTTCGCTGAAGTCACCCCAGATATGCCTGCTCCAAGGCGCATTCGTCGTGGTGGCCCTGCTGCAGAAGAAACCGTCGGCTTTACGCGTACTTCAACAAACGATATCCCCGTTTCGCTGAGCTTTTTCTACGGCAAGCCTTTCCTCAATGCTCCTCACCTCGAACATGTCAAGTACGACTCCAAAACGCATAAAGACCTCTTTGAAAAAAACGCGACGATCCGTGAAAACGCCATCGAGGCCGACACCCAGACTCGCAGTGAGGCCAGTGATCTCTTTCAACTAAAGGAATTGATCAGTCTCGCTGGAAGCTGCAATGATGACCTTCTCAGTTCGTGGGCCGGGGAATGCGTGGTCTGCGAACAGGCGGTTGCTTTGGCTATTGTTCATCACCCTCTTTGCTTTACATTCAATGGCTTCTCTAGCCTCGTGGATGGGTTCAAGATGCATGGAATGATGGTCTACATTGCCAAGTTGGTAAAGGAGTTGAATTCTGACGGAAAAGTCCAGAATGCGGTTGGAAACACAGCGACAACCACGCAGCCTCATATACATTTCCTGTCTGCGCCAGTGTGCGCGATGGATTCCGAATGTCAGCGAAAGGCAGAATGCGAACTTGTCAAGCTGGCTCAATTCGCAAAGAATCCACGTGAATCTCTGGCTGAAAAGGAAGGAGAAAATATCCCTGCCAACGAAAGAGATCCAAGGTCGACGGGCAAGAGAGAATCAGTCAAGGTCGACAATTGGGAAGACATGGACACCTTCAGAAATCTCGTGTCTGAAAGCACCGCATCGCTTGCCAAGATGGCGATCACAGGTCCAGGGATAAACCCCCTTAATAGAGTTCCGTTACGAGTCGTGGTCTTCTGCGGCAAGCCGATTATCGACCCCAAGGCGACTACAAGCCGCAATTTACTCAGTGTCATGGCCTTCACCTTACGTTGGGATACGAATGAACTTGCCGTAGCTGCAAGGAAGATTGGCCATAACCCCGAGGGCGGCAGTAAATTTTACAACCGCCTCGGGGCGTTTATTGAGCCACGGATACTCAACGCGGCAGAGTTCCGTTGCTGCGTCTGTCCCGATCGCAAGCTAGCGACAACCTTGGTCCATCGGCCTATTTCATTTCGGCGCGATAACACAACTGGAATCGGCGCCCCGGAGACACGGAAGCTCATCTTGAAGCTGGTTCAGCTTACTGGTGATGGTTGCCGATGGACTGCACCGGCAACGGAGGCAGTTTTGGGTTCTGACGGCGCATGGCACGTCAATGTCTTTGTCACTCCTATCTGTTCTCGGGAAAATGTTGTGTGCGAAGAAACAGCCCGGATCGCAGCCAACAAGTTTCTAGCTAATCAGCTCGTTGGTGTCAACTCCCCAGGAACAAACACTATCAAACTCGCTTGGCCACAGTTATTCTTCGACACTTCCCTATCCGACAAGTATACCGTGTACAACGCCGGGAAAGTTCCCAAGGTGGCAGTCAAAAAGATTGGCCTGGGCGTCATGAGCGATCCCAAGATCGAAACCAAAGCGGCAAAAGAGACTAGACGTGCCTTGGAACGTCTCCGCGTGAAAGTCAAAAGCGACTATGACACACACGTCCAGATAACCCGCCAGCTTGAGAAGCAGATGAAGAGTAATTCCCAGACGGGAAAATCACGCGCCGACCTCGTCGAGGCGGATCTGATATTTACCTACGCGCTCAATCCGTCTGAGCTTCCGTACCAGCTGACACCATGCCAGGCTGGCGAGGAAAAAGGTGAGAAAAAGGGCGAAGACGACGATGGGGAAGAATATGATACAGAGGATGAGCAGACTGATGACATATACGCCATCCCGAATGATGAAGTGAAATTACAGCCTCTCCTCACGCCAGATATGTTCGATCTGAGGAACGAAATTGGGCAATACATAAAGGAAAGATATGATGATGATTTTCTTGTGGAAGCTGTGAAGTTGGAGGTTTAGTTTGGGTGGATTAACTAAGAAGAGAAGTGCCTTCAAAAGATTGCGCTTATGCTGCTTTTTTGCTTTGTCCCTTTTTGTTTCTTTTAATTGTAACTAATAAACAGAGGAGGCGGAGAAGAAGGGAGAGAGAAGAGGGAGAGTTTCTTGTCAAGACAGACAGAGAAGAGAGAGAGAGAGAGAGAGAGAGAGAGAGAGAAAGTCAGTCCAGTTCAATCAAGGGGGTTGTCTCGAGACCACAGAAAGCCCCTTAATTCTGTTCTGTGTTATCGTATTTTGCCCATTTGAAGGTTGATGCAAAGCATAATCACGAAGCATTGAGAGAGAAAAAAACCCATTGTAGTGTTAGTAGTGTTGAGAGTTAGCTATATGTAATAGGAAAAGAAAAGGCTTCAAGTCCCTGCCACTGAGAAAACTTGAGCGTGAAAACTATGCAGCTATAATTTAGCCAGAGTATCGCCCAAATCATCGCAGGTTGCCATGTATTCCGAAATGCCATCTTCGTGAGTCTCCAACTCCGCCGCCTCCAATAATTCGTCAAGCCAACCATAATCGGCATCGAGTTCATTGAGATTTTCAACTGGATACACATCCTCATGGTCGAACCGCACCGCCTTAACGTTGGTTCCTTTTCCCTTGGATGACTCCCCCACCATGTCCATGTCTTCGCTAATGTCGTTTAGGAAATATCGTTCGAGCACCCTGCAGATGCAACCTTTCAAACAGTGACACCCCGGGTTCGAAGGCCTGTATTCATTCTTTTCAACGGCTAATATACCGGCGGAGGTTTTTTGAAATTTAGACGGCGACGACGGATACCGGGACAAAGCGCTGCGCCTCATCCGTGAACGGAGTGATCCTGTTGAAGCCCTGGTTTTCAGGGCACAGTCTTTGAATGACACGAGCAAGTTCAGAGATGTATTGGCTATGGTGTTTTTCTCGGCAGTGAAGAACTTATGTTGCATAAGCGAGGTATCTCGTGAAGGTTTCAAAATCGATTTGCCTGGCTCTCGAGGCGTTATGGTCGCTTTGCCCTTATTGTCTTTTGGTGGGTGCATGATGCTTCGAAGTGGCATTTTTATATCTTCGATTGATGAGCAAGTTGTGGTTGTAGCGCTATCCACTGCCAGGCTTATGACACTGGCAAGCAAATCGTCGACAGGAAGATTTGCAGGCGATGATAGTCGAGTTTGTTGAAGATAGAACTGTCTTGAGATACTGGCCCGTGGGAAAACACGGAGTCGCGTTTTGCTCCATAGTTTGCGAGATCCCATTGCTAAGACACCGAGCGATTGTTTGGCCGAGCGCGTCTTCTGGCCTAGAAGATTGGTGAACCATTTGAAGGACACTTCTGTTGGTGTTGAACTCCGCTTTCCATTAGGATAAGATTTTCTGTGTGATGAGGAACGATGTGGTTTTCGGTCACTAGAGCAGAGGATAAGCTCAAGAATTGAAGTTCTTCGTTCGGCCATGGTGTTGGGTGGTCAATGAGGAGAAAAACAGCCTTGTCCGCAGTGTATAAAAAGAAAACTGGTCAAATATATAAGGGCCACTGTTCGCTAACAACTTCATGTTTGCTCAGTGTATCTGCATCACTCTCAAATGAGTCTGTAATGGAAAGAGTATTTTTAATTTCAACAGTATTTCTCAGCACCTTCATCATTGCTATCTGGGGCATTTGTTGAAGTTGTGCATCGCGATATTCACGAAAATCCAATGTTGCGAGTTGATTGAAAGGTTTAGTGAAATTTCATGCCCAGCTTGAACTATACGTGGCATGTTAATGAGTGTTCCAACTTTGTCCAGAGACGGGAACTTACCGCATCTTCTACAGAAAGTGATATACCACTCTATGCCTTGAAGTTGACTCTTAAATCCAGATCAAAAGATATGTTTCATTTGTAGTACTTTCATCTTTTTTTTGTGTTCGATAGGTATATTTTTGTCTTCATGACGGGACATCCCATTGTGTCAGTGGAAGATCCAAGATAACAAATAAATGTTCACTCGGAGTTTGGCTGCCAAACAATTGCACGTTGTAGGGATTGAAGGTAATATAAGCACCCTATCGCAGGAAGAGAAGAATCTGCAGGTTGAAGAACAGGAATTTATGATAATGTTTTGAGAGTTTGAAGAGTTAGGACATGGTTTCAAGTCCTAGTGCTGGACCATAAGTGTCATTTTCATGTCAAAATCCGTGGAGAAGGTTGATACCGTTATGCCATTTGGCCGGAAAGGACATCTTTCAATGGCTAGGGCCGCTCAATGGTAGATAGCGCGAATCTCCAACCTGATATCTTCCTGTTTTATTTTTATTTTATTTTTTTTTGTTTTTGAAAAAATGGTTGACGATTTTGACATTTCCTTATTGCACGGTATGGTGGAAAGGCAGACAGTCCATTCATTCCGATCATTATGGGCTTGTCATTATGCCATCGTGTCCAATTCCCAAATTAAAAGGATACTCGATATTCTTCAGTCAAAATATGGGTATCAAGGATTGAAAACGTTTATATCTTCAACCATTGAGGTCGTTGCCCGCTGTATATGAGCTGAAGATTTAAGAAACCAATAATAACTTTCAAGGAGGAGGAAAGTGCAGGAGAAAAGTGCTTGTCTGAGGATCTGAGAAAGCCAAGCCTGAGACGAAAATGAGAAGCCCATAGGTTTGTTGGAACCCATGAAAATTGCAACAAAAGTGAATGGAGTGCATAGAGAGTGAGTGAAAATTGCTGCATCTTGCATGCCATTGCCTTGAGATCTGAATAAGTGAAGGGGACGGAGTCGTTTGAAGTGACGGTTCTCGACATGTCTATGATTCTGCCCACTCCGAGGGAAGAAGGATCCTCGTGCGCTGTCGTGGGTCCTTTGACTTAATTATCAGTCCTTGGCCGGGAGAAGTATTATCAAGGATTATCAAGGATTGGTGGAGTGGTGAAGGGCAAAAGTCTCCGCGGGGCCAAAAGACCCAAGATCAAGCTTGTCGACTAGCTGACCGGGGAGGCAGCTTTGAGTGGTGCGATGAAACAGCCGCCCACGAGGAGACGCATGAAGCTATGACGACAGTGCTCATCTGCCAGGGTGTGGACAGAGCAAAAGCGGACTGATCGATCACGAGGAGGACATGGGCAGTTCGGCCAAGGTTGAACTCAAAAGGATCAAGAGATATATCTAGCGAATGTTATGTTCGCTTATTATATAGGCAGATTGAAGAGGTTGCGACTTCTGGTGTTGGGAGGCCGTGATTCGGGCAAAAAACAATTCGTTTTCTCCACAGATTTTGCAAGCGGACGAGTGCGAGGGGTGGACCGTGGAGGGGGGTGGAAGCAGTCGAATCGCGGGTTTCAATCCATGAAAGAGCTGTCCGCGACTCCGCCGTGCCTCTCGGCGTGCATTGGCGATGTGGGGTGTGCAGAGCGCCACAAGAGGAGTTGAATCTCGTCAAAAATTCGCCGGGTGCAGCAAAGCTGTTCTGCTTGTGGTTGCTAGGTGGATTTCCGATCAAAAGAGATCCTCGATGATGATCAGTTGGGCTGTCTTCCAATTGCAACAGTGCGTTTCTCCCGACCGACTGCAAAAGAGGGCTGGTTCTCGGTGAAGCGAAGGAGATGGGCAAAGGGGTTGGTTTGGAACAAACTAACCAGTTAACAAGTTACTTCGAAATCAGCTTTGTCACATGCACTCCCACCGCTTGTTCTTGTCTTGAAGCTTCTTTGCGTTGTTTCTGCTGGTTGGGTTGCAACTTGCGGCGAGTATAATAAACGGATGATGTAGTTAGTTAACTGCCAAAAGGAATGCTGAAAGAAGATCATGACCACGGGGCCTTGAAGAATGTCTATATTAATACCCGTAGACCGGCCCTGAGAAATGCCTGGACTATCAATCAGATCATAAAATTTCTCCCCTTTTCTTCCTCCGCAACTCTCTCCGCCTCGCGAGTTGACTGACTAGTTGGTGAGTTGACCCACGGACGGGAAGGCTGCCCAGCTTGACTATCTAGCTATTCCTCGAACCTTGAAGGCGAGTCGAACCACAGTTCCCATCAGAGCTAGTTAATCGTTTGCGCCCGTTCTTGTCTTCAAGTTTCAAAGGTCCTTCCCAGCCATTTTAAATGTAAAGTCGTGGATTCTAATAATGCTTCCTCTTCGCAGCGTGCCTCCGCTTGCTTCTTGGATTTTGGTGTCCGACGACACCCGTCCCTCATTAAGGTAGTCAGATTGCTTTCCACCCGTTCTGGGCTTCTGCGATCATCCAAGCTCGCCCTAGGATTGTTTTTAAAACCTACGTGGAAAAAGGGTATCTCGTTCTATCCGCCGAGTATTCAGTCGAGCTTTTACGAGAGAAGAGCGGCAGTCCTCGATGGCACAAGACGTGGCTTCGGAAAGCCCCGAGATAACACAATCCACAAGCAATGATCATACGGGCAGCAACGATGGCGGAGCCTCGGAGCACAGACAGAAGCCTGCCCCCCGGAAGGTCAGGTGGAAGAGATTTCTAGGAGCCGAAAAGGACAGCTCCGACCTACAGACCGTTCTGGACGGCGACGACAACCGCGGGAATCGGGAAAAATGGACACTGGGGATTTTGAGCGACAAGCAGACCGACGAAGTTCCTGGTAAGCCAGTTTTACAGTCCGTTGAGGATGGGTTCGGACCTAAAAAGGGTTACTGACTTTTTGATCTTTTTACGTTTAGGAACAATTCTCCTCCTTGCATCCAACCGAAACGAACCACTCGGCCTCAGACAACAACCTGCTAGGGTGTCTGCATCTTCCTTGCCCTCGCCTTATCCGCCCTCACGATCGTCTTCCCGCGCCCCTGCTCCCCAACAGAAACGAACACCGGATGGGAAGATTGTTCTGGAACCCCAGCCGGAAGAGTCGTTAAATGACCCTCTGAACTGGCCACAATGGCGCAGAGATTTGGCTCTGTTTTCTCTCGGTTTTTACTGCATGATCGGAGGCGGGATGACGCCCATCCTGGCCGCTGCATTCAACGATGTCTCGGAAGAATATGACGTTACATTCCAGAAAGTTGCATTGACTACCGGTCTGTACATGCTTGGCCTCGGCCTTGGCTCGGTGGTGATGTCTCCAACAGCCATTCTCTGGGGCAAGCGACCGGTCTATATTGCGGGCGCTGCAATGCTTATCATTTCTGGGATCTGGTGTGCTGCCTCTCCGAATTACGCTAGTTTAGTTGTTGCTAGAATTTTTCAGGGCTTAGCTGTGAGCCCAGTTGAGTGTCTTCCCTCTGCTACGATTGCTGAAATCTACTTCTTGCATGAGCGGGCGTACCGGGTGGGCATATATACCCTTTTACTGTTGGGAGGTAAGAATTTGATTCCACTTGTTAGTGCAGCGATTACAGAAGGGTTGGGATGGCGTTGGATATTCTGGTAAGGATTGTTTATTACCTTGCAAACTGCCATTCTCGGAAGCTGACAAAACTTAGGATGGTTGCAATTACGATCGCATTTGGCCTTGTTTTAGTTTATTTCTTCGTGCCAGAGACATTCTGGGACAGGACTCCCCGACCACGCTCGAAGCGTCCCAAGTCACGCAGAAGTGTGTCCGATCTTGTGGTCCACTCGTTTCGAGGCAGGTCGTCAGAGCCGATCACCCCAACAGAACTTCGACACAAAGCCGATAGAGATGGAGCTGAGCAAAACAAGCGCAAGAATCTTCATGTCGACTTTGCGGATGATGTCAAGTCGGAGATGAAACAAAGCGGCGAGATCCCAAGAGAATCTAGTACTTCAGTTTCGGATGAGAAAGGACTTGAGAGCGAGAAAGTGGGAGATGAATCAGCTGGGGCATATTTCTCCACTCCTCCCGCACCTGCGCCGAATCCTCCTAGTACTCAAGACGATTCGGCAACCCAGAAAGACATTTCTGACCTTGAAGCAGCTCGCTCAGAGCCCGTTTCTAGAGATATATCCGTTGATGGTGCCGCAGGACCGCTCCATCCTTCTTTACAACAGATTTATACTAGCAATCTTCGATCTAGGCCACCCGTCAGCTTCACTCAGTCATTGAAACCTTGGAATGGTCGTATCGCGCGTGACAGTTGGATCCGTGTGATGATCCGCCCCTTCATTCTTTTCGCCTACCCTGCCGTCCTTTGGTCGTCGATGGTCTACGCTCTTTCTGTCGGCTGGTTGATCGTTCTCTCTGAAACCGTGGCAGAAATTTACCGCAATAAAGAGTCGTATAATTTCTCGGCTTTGGCGACTGGTTTGGTGTATATCTCCCCCTTCGTCGGCGGGATTCTCGGCACTGTTGTTGCAGGCAAAGTTTCGGACATCATCGTCCGCTGGATGGCTCGTCGGAACGGAGGAGTCTACGAACCTGAATTCCGGCTTGTGATGGCTGCACCTATCGCGATATGTACGGCGATGGGGCTCATGGGCTTCGGATGGAGCGCACATGAGAAAGATAAATGGATTGTCCCAACGCTATTTTTCGGCATCTTATCCTTTGGATGCACACTTGGAAGCACCACCAGCATCACCTTCTGCGTGGATAGTTACCGGCAGTACGCTGGCGAAGCGCTGGTTACCTTGAATTTTAGCAAAAGTACGTCTGAACCCCGGGAAAGCGGAACTGAACTCCTTTTTTTTTTACTGACTACATTTATCCAGATGTTCTACATGGCTTCATTTTCTCCCTGTTTTTCGTAGACTGGCTGCATATTGACGGTTCAAAGACCGTATTTTTAGCCCTCGGCGGGATCCATTTGGCTTGCATGTCGTTTTCGATCCCTATGTATATATACGGGAAGCGGGCTCGTATGTGGACCGTGAGAAAGAGGTTGATGGAGAAGTTCTAGAGGGTCCTTTATATCTATACACTTTTCTTTGGGTTTCGCGTTATACCTTTGATGATCGTTGTGAGCATTTTGTGAGGACTGTTTGTTTTGCTTTTATACTTGCATGTTCTTTCATGCTTCCCGTGTATTACTCTCAAGGGTGATAGTTTTGATGGCTGCAGATACTTGACCTCTTCCTGTCCATGTTGTTTCTATATAGGGTGGTGGCAATGAGGTGAAATTATTCTGTGTTTTATATATAGTGAGGATCTACTCATGGCATTTAGCATATATTCACGTGCGAAGAAATAAAACATCCACTGCTGCAGACAAGATGCAAGCTATGGATGGAGTCTCCAGTAGTTAACACCTCGAACCAACCTTGGGAACCTTCAGATGGAGGTCAGACGGTGCGGAAACCCCAAGAGCCGCGGATGTTAAATCCAAACTCTAAAACCAATCTGATATCGTCCGATTAACAACGCCGAGTGGTGAATTTTCTCCGAGATTTCTAAAGCTTCAAAACATTTATTATTAGACTGCGGTCTTTCGAAAAAAAGAATGAATAACATCAGGATTGCATACTCTTAAGGAGCAAAAAAAAACTGCCGGCATTCAAAGAGCAACAGAAAAGACCGCTATCACTATCGAAGCCTTTAAACAATGGCTCTCCTGACTCTCTCGGAGGCAAAGGAATCGGACGCCGCCCGCATCGCCGATATCCATATCGCCGCATTCGGGTCCAACGAGATGTTGCTCGCGCAGTTTCCAACTCCCGCTATTCGCAGGGAACTATGGAAATCGCTCGCCAACAAGGCGATCGCCGAGATGAGAGACCCAAAGTGGACTATCCTCGTTGCCCGCAACGAAAGCGATGAGGTCATCAGCTTTGCGAAATGGCGTCTTCCTGTCCTGCAATCCGAGAACTACGAGGAGCCGCCCTGGCGATGGCCGGAAGGAACGAATGCGGCGATCTTGGATGAATGGACGCCGAAGCTTGATGCAGCGTGGGAAAGGATTATGGGTACCTTGCCGTGTTACCGTAAGTGATTTGGGCTGCTTGATCGAGGAATTGTATTGGTTTATGTTCAAATTTTTTTTCAGTTCTCATCCGTTTATACCATCTTTTATATCTTTTTTCTTATCTTTTGCTTTCCTTTTCTAGGTCTAAGCTTCCTCGGAACGGATCCGTGCTACCAACGTCAGGGAGCAGCTTCTTTGATGGTAGAATGGGGTTTACGTCGCAGCAAGGAGGAGAATATACCCGTTGCGCTAGAAAGCACGAAGGATGGAACACGCTTCTACGAGAAACTCGGGTTCAAGGCGGAAGAGCAGATTTCCATGCAACTGAACGATATAGGCCCGGACGGTGCATCCGTGTTCTATCAAGAGACATGCTTTGTCTTCAGACCAAATCTCACACGCTGAATCTGGTACGCTTCACCATCTCAGCTTACTCCCGTCACAGAAATAGACATTCGCATTAGCACCAGGTGTACTTTTCTTTCGCTATCCAATCTAGTGATTCCTCGTGTCCATTTCCCTCGCCGTACCATTTCAAGCAGCAAATACCGTCGTTTCGCTCTACTCTGCGATACCCTATCCCTGTTTGCTTTATCAACTCTTCAACCTGGGCTGAAGGATCCCACAGTTTCACATGTTGTAATTTCCAGTCCGTGGCCTCGGCTTGGGCCGCTTGGAGAACCGCTCTTAGCTCTTTTACTGGCGAATCGACCGTTTTCTTCCGGTCGCACAACTGCTCAGCAAGAGAGGGATCTTCGAGAAGCGCGCTGTTCTCAACGACCAGTCGTAAGATGTACAGCACGTTTGCTAAACATCCCTCTGGAGACTTATGATATCGATGCCACCAAATGGCCCAGACTCGATTCCCTGGTTTCCCTGCAATAGCCCCTTTGACGAGCGGCTTCTTCCCAAGGAGTCTCTCACAGTCAAACTCTTCTCTCCGATGATGAAATAGCATATGATCATAATCAGGGAGAATCATAAGTCGCATCTTTTCGTTCTCGTACGGACGAGCCATAGCTTGGCAGACGATCGCTTCATCGTTTGCACAGAGTTGACCTACATTTTCGGCTAGAACAGGGGCGGCGCTGATATTCCCGATCGCAGCGGCTTCAAGCTCGATATGGTGGCTCGAAAATGGGTACCATCCCACAGCGGCATAAAATTCGCCCCCAATATCCGAAAAGAGTACGCTGGCGGCGACTCGCCTGTTTTCTTCAACTTGCCAGGTTGGTAGTATTTTGCCCAATTCTTTCAGCAGGCGCGAAGCGTAGCCTCGATTTCGGTACCGGGGGTTACAGTAGACGCTGGCAACACCGTGCGTGATTGTCTCGGTGACATGTCCGTTTTTATCGCTGATCAAGGAACGCTTCCGAACCGAGTCACACGATGCCAGTAACTGCCGCCGATCGGGAGGGAGCCTCTTATCCACCAGAACCCATTGTGTTATGCCTTTATCCTTCGCCAGTGGGAACGTCATGACACTTGGGCATAGTTCAAGGAATTGCTGTACGGTAAGGGCGTCTTTCCAAGATGCTGACTGGAGCTCCCATATGAAGTTGTTCTCTCGTTCTGTCGGATGGGAAAGGTGAAGCTCTAGTGACGTTGCATCTGGCAATGATGCAAGGTCATCAGCGACTTTCGACGCCACAGGCCCTTCTTCAATGGCGGGACCAGGGTCCGTTTTTGGATATGTGAGATTCGGAACCAGCGTAAAACCACCACATGATGTATCCTGCCTCGTAGTAAAATCATCGGACGAGTTTGGATGTGGAGAGCGAACGGTTTGTCGCTCTGCAATCTCCTCGGCCATTTTTGACTATGGCAACGGGAATACAGTCTTATTCTCTTAAACGCTGAGATGGGCTGAGTAACTATATAAAAGTTAGTTGGCTATACAGATGGGTTTTGATTGATGCGAGAGATAAACCGAGGTTTGCCGAATTCCAATCCCTTCATCGCAAAACAACCCCCAGTGTGTTTAACTAGGTAGTTAACTACCTTGGCGCTTATTTAACTTAACTCAACATATTGCGAGGAGAGATAGACGCGGTTATTCTCAAGGCTGCTGCTACGGAGTAGTTTGTTCTAGAAAGGGGGGTTTGCTGTTGTTGGTACAAATGGTGGGGCTCATTTGCGACCCTTGAATCGAACCCCCCCCCCACCTCGAAGCTACCTATTTTGCATGCGCAGACTGGAGGTGTTGTGACGGGGCGTGGATTCTGTGATACACCTTGGATCCTGGATATTCAGAATTGTGACACAATCGGAGCAACTCTGTAGTAGTGTTAACATCTAAGGTCGAGCCTGGAGAATAATGTGAAGATTTCTCGAGAGTGCCTCAGATGTTTGTGTGGGATAACTAGTTACTTCATACACTCGGTTGCCATTGTCTCCTCACTCAGTTTAAATTTAGTCGGACGGTGAGCGGGTTGAGGTTTCTTAACTTGCTGACTAACTATTGGCTGGCTTTCTTGGCGCGCAAAACCCCCACCTTCCTGAAATCCTCTCGCAGGGCTGAAACTCAACCACACGTGACCGCCCCTTTCGGCGTGCCCCCCCCAAAGTCCCAACAAACCGTCCAAGGAATTGCTCCCGCTTTTTCACAGCAAAAAAGCCACGCTTGGGCCTGCCACTCGTCGGGGAACTCCTTTCACGCCCCCTGACACCCGCTTGCCTCTCTAGTTCTATCTAGTTAACCCTCTGGTTAAGCGAACATTGACCAACAGACTCGAGGCAGTAATGTTCCCCAAACCTTTCGGTCCTCGAGAGCCCTTTTGGCCCCCAGAAATCCTTCAATACTCTGGGGTCTTCGTTTTACTACTCTGTACGGAGTACTTTGTAATGAGTTAGTTAACTAACCCTTGCTATCCACAAAATGATAGTAACACCGTTCATTGTCGACCAAAAATAACGATGTTACACAAACACACAGACGCATGGCTTGTGGGTGGGGTAACTTGGGTCCACAAGCCTTCCCGTGCCTCCAGGAGTCCAGGATGTCTTCTGCTCCCTTCCGGCAGGGCTGAGAGACTAGAGTGTTAGGCATGAAGCACCTGAACCAGAGGGATATAGTTATCTTTTTTAGCTGCGCTTTGAGGGAGCCAGTCAGGAAATCTCTTCCTTGGGGCTGAAAACGGAACGCTAGCTCAGCTCCTCAGCCATGGCAGGGTGATTGACAAGTTAACTAGCTTGACAAGAGTTTCCGACTCAGGATGGAAATACGGAGTGTCCGTCCGTCCCATGTTATTTCGCATCAAATAACTACCATTGGTGTCTGATTTTTTTTTTACACGAGAACCCCGAAAGGTTTTTCTGCTTTAACCGTCTTTCTATTCGACCACAAGGCGCAGATCCAGGCCACTCCGAAAACGCGTTGGTTGACTTTTCTCGCTCCACCTCTCGAGATGATTGGGAGTTATCGAGGTAAGTTGGTCGATATCAAAATACCCTCATAAATCTTCATCTGCATGCATGCATCAAGGCGGGGGAAGGTTCACAGTATTCATCGGCTGAATAGCCTGATTTAAGTGTGTGTGCTGCGAGATTTATCTCTGTGGTGAATGAAGACATATATAAACAAGCCGGAGAGCCTTTCCCAAAGGCTGCCTGCCCATCCTTTTGCACACACAGCTTGAAATTTCTCGCGTCTTTTCATCTATTCTACAATTTAGTAACCTTCTTGTTCATTCAATCATCTAGGACCAGAGCTTGATTCCACCATGAGTACCGACACGGGCGAAGGCCGTCGCCTTGTGCTGTGCTTCGACGGCACAGGAAATCGATTCAAAGGGAACGAGTCGGACACAAATGTCGTCAAGATTTACGAGATGTTAGATCGTCACGACAAAAAGCAGTACCACTACTACCAACGTGAGCATCCTAGAGTATGAGAAGGGACCCCTTTTTCGCTCCGCTTGCTGACTCTGCATTTTCAGCTGGTATTGGAACGTTCAGCACAGGGAGTAGCGGGTCGGGTTTAACCTGGTTTGGCCGATTGAGGGCGAGCCTGAGCCAGACGATCGATCAAGCCATTGGCAAAACCTTTGAATACCATGTGACCAGCGGATATAAATTCTTGATGAAATATTACGAGCCCGGCGACGATATCTACATCTTCGGCTTCTCTCGCGGGGCGTATACCGCGCGTTTCCTGGCAGAGATGATCGAGATGGTGGGCCTGCTCTCTCAAGGCAACGAAGAGATGGTACGGTTCGTCTTCGCTTCCTTCAGCGACGTGCAGCGGACAAGAGGGAAGAAGTTCAAGACAGCACAGGAAGTGGAGCATGAGGAATATTTGTTGAAATTCAGGCGTACATTCTGCCGTCCCGATGTCCGAGTTCACTTCCTTGGCCTCTTTGATTGCGTGAACAGTGTTGCACAATTTGAAATACCGTTCAGAAGGCACTCTTATCGATATATAGCAAAGGTAAAGTAAACCCCCACACGCAGAGGAATGTTTTGACCAATATAACTAACCGAAATCGTGCTATTTTCAAAAGTCTCCTGCCAAACATATCCGACATGCTGTTTCTATCCACGAGCGACGACTCAAATTCAGACCCGCTCTTTTCGTATTCGAAGATCAATCGCCCGCAGCTGACATCAAAGAAGTCTGGTTCGCAGGAAACCACTGTGATGTTGGCGGAGGATTCCGATTCGAGGGCCAATCAAAGCATCTTTTGTCCGATATCCCGCTCGCCTGGATGGTTGACGAGGTCGCTACGCTGGAAGACACGCCGGCAGGCAAGCTAGCTTTTCAAAGGACGACGGTCGAAGATCGCGGACACGTGAGAGCCGGTCATGAAATGGCAGCAAATGCGGGCATGCCGTTGACACCACCACCGCTAGATGCACCTCTTATCGACATACCAAAATATCATGACTTCCTTGCAATGAACCGTGGAACGACCTGGAGACGAACATTCTTTTGGTGGATCATAGGCAAGTCATGAAAACCCCACTAAACTCCGATAGTATTTAACCCACATTCTAACTCTCTCAATTCTTGAATTATTTTCAGAAATCCTACCGTTCTTCACACGTCTCGAACTCGAAAAAGGCGAATGGAACCCACGCTACTGGCCGCCAAACCTTGGTTCTCCAAGAGATATCCCGCGCGATGCAGAGATTCATTATTCGGTGGACGAGATGTTGAAATCCGGGTTGTTGCAAGGAATGCCCAAGATGGGCGGAGACGAAGCGCCGCTCCTCAAGGACCCGTTGATTATCTTTCGTATTTTTATGCCATGGAAGTGGCAATTCAAGTCAAAGGGGGCAGTCGTGTAGAGACTTTTGATACTAGGTACGTCGATAATGATTATGAGAAGGATGAGGTTATGCCTAGCAAATGGATAGGCATGGGAGGGTGAGTTTATCTGGCCTGCGTTTTTGAGTGCGGTGTGCGTCCGGCGTTAGTTATGGTAGGTTATGTATGATTTTTGTTTATAAGTTATATACCAAGCGAATCGAATGATGTTTTTATCGCCTTTTTTTGTATCTGAACTGGCCCGGAACAGCTCATATGCAAACATTGGGTAGAGTATGATTTATAGATGACATACTCATTTTTGTGGCCCAAAACCCGCACCTGTCATATATTTCTACAGAGCTTTTCGTTTTAATATTGACCATCAATCGTAAACGTCCCAGTCTTGGTTATCAGGTATTCGTTGACCGCGACATCCTTGCCGCTTTCCTTGCCATATCCGGATTCCTTGATACCGCCAAATGGCGACTCAGCAGCAGATGAATTGCCTAGAACAAACCATATTGCATTAGTAACTGCTTTCTTTCCCCAAGCAAAAGAAAATGGATCAGAGAATTTTTAGCATACCAGTGTTCATTCCAATCATGCCCGCCTCCAAATTCTCCAACATCCTCCACATCCGATCAACATTCTTGGTAAACGCGTAACTCGCCAACCCCATACTCGTATCATTCGCCAATCTCACCGCCTCCTCTTCTGCTTCAAACTTGTACACCGCAGCGATGGGTGCGAAAGTCTCCTCCCGCGATATCAACATCTCCTGCGTCATATCCGTGATGATGGTTGGCTCGAAGAAGTATCCACTACCGCAATCGGTCTTGGCTTTCCCACCGAGGACAACCTGCCCGCCCAATTTCCGTGCGTCTTCAACCTGGCTGGCAGCTTTGTCAAGACTGCGAGGGGTGGTGACAGGTCCCATGGTAGTTCCCTCTTTGGCACCATGACCAACGACAAGAGCAGCGGTGCGTTCCTTGAACAGCTGGACGAATTTGTCGTAGATGCCGGATTGGACGTAGATTCTGTTTGCCGTGATGCACGCCTGGCCAGCGTGTCGCCACTTCAAGGCCATGAGTTGAGTGATGGCCTGGTCCAGGTCGGCATCGTCGAACACGAGGAAAGGGCAGTTTCCACCGAGTTCGAGTGTGAGTTTCTTCAGCCCGTGAGCACAGTGCGCGGCGATGAGCTTGCCAACGCGAGTGGAGCCGGTGAATGTCACTTTTTTCACGAGGGGGTGCTTGCAGAGAGCTTCGCTGAGTGAAGGGGTGTTGTCCAAGTCGGTTGTGAGGACATTGAAGACACCTGGTGGGTAGCCCGCTCTCTGAGCTAGGTGGCCAAGGACGAGAGTGGTGATGGGTGTTTCGGGACTAGGCTTCACAATCATTGTACAGCCGGCAGCGAATGCAGCGCCGGCTTTGCGCAAAACCATGGCAATGGGGAAGTTCCAGGGGACTAAAGCGGCAGCCACACCGACTGGTTGCTTGATCGTAAAAACGCGGCGGTTAGGGGCCGCTGCAGTAGCAATTCCACCTTGAATACGCTCCGCTTCGCCCGCAAACCACCAGGTAAAACCCAACGCATAGTCGATTTCTCCCAACGACTCCGCGATTGGTTTACCTGTCTCGTGTGTAAGGATCTTTGCCAAATCTGAACGAGCTTCGCGAATCAGCCCGTCCCATTTTATTAAGAGCATAGCTCTTTGGCGTGGGTTCATCTTCTTGTATTGCTCGAACGCCGCGTGGGCCGCTTCGACTGCACCGGGAACATCTTTCGCGGTGTTCGTGGGACAGCTAGCCCATGCCTTCGATGTTCCAGGATCTAATGGAAGGGTTCAGGATTAGAATTGACCTGGTGAGTTGTTCCAAGCGGAATCACACGCACCTACGACCTCGAATCGATTGCCGTCAGCAGCCGAGACCCATTCGTTGTTTACGAATGAGTCGAAGTGAAGAAGACTTGGATCGTCGAGCTGTACATCAACGAATTATTTAGCTGTTTCTCGAAGATGTAATCTGCGATGGACGAGAGTAGGGTAAAAGGAGCAATGTTAGACACTTTGGGGATACGAAATAAACTCCCGTACGTACCTGGAAAGGGAGCTCGTACTGCTTCGCCATGTCGACAAGCACAAAAAGCTGATGATGATATCTGAATAGGCGATCTCGTTGAAAGAGTTGAATCTAGCGAAAATGTTTCGAATTTGTAGAAGCAGATGAATACATGAGTGGAAGGTTGAGCAACATGATAGCTACCCCGCAGGTATGGTTAGGGAGCGGGGAGGCCTTGGGGAAGTGAAGCCGAGATCGGGGAACACAATTCGGCTGTTAATCAGCGTCACAGGAACAGCTCTGAATATTTTTCGTTGCACAAGAGTTTGCTTGTCTGCCATTCGCTCTTTTGTGCTCGAAACGGGTGCTGGGTTGCTCCACCTTTATGGGGAAAGCGGAATCCGGAGTTCCCTGAGGGCCTGAGGCCGTCGCTGGCCTTATATTTTGTTTCCACGGTTCCCCGACAATAATTCAACCGGAGAGCAAAGCATTTCCCCGAGCCCTCTTATCTAACCACGGAAGCACCGGTAACTAGTTAGTTGGCATATCTGGGATTTCTAATTGGTCTACCAGAGCCGAGAAGATCAGAAACAAAAAAAGGGGACAATGTCATCTCGAGTGAGCCGATGTTTTGCGATTCAGTTGTTATGAGAATTTCGACAATTGTCATAGCCGTTGATAGCTCTGTCTTTCGTAGTCAATGAAGTTTTATTCGGAAATCGAAACGAAATCATCAACACCTAGGAAAGGTTTTATTGAATGTGTATTTGCATGTCAACCACTCCTTAGAAAGCTACCAAGAAGCCATAAAAGTGAACATGAAGCAGCACGGCGACAGAACCGACTTTCCGCAGTAAAACTGATGCCCAAAATAGGTCGTGAGGCGTGGCCTCATTGGACCAAACTTCGTACTGCAAAGCTCCTCAATCTCGCATGTTTCTCTGGCTATTCCCAGAAAGCCCACATAAGGATATGGGCCTGCCAATTCTACCACGATTCAAGACCCAAGGCGAGAAGGACCCGGATCCTCAAAAGTAAGGGAAAAAGTCCGCATGGGACGCAGCTCTGCAGGTGTTCAACGTCGATAAAAACACACAAAGGGCAAATCTCAATTAGGATTATCACAGCACCAAGTCAGATGCTTCATGAGAGCATGCGTCTGAACGGCTTGTCCGCATTGTTTTTGCACTTTCTCAGGCAAAGTCATATATGCCCTCATGACCGTTGAGAAAGAAAAAAGCGAATGACCGAGTTTCCGAGTCGAGTTCGAGTTGACTCGTTGTTATAGTTAGGTCAACGAGTTCAAGTTGACCTTACCATGACTCGACTTGGAACTCAACTCAGTTAAGATAGTTATCTGATGGGTAGAGACGAGTAAGCCCACCATGGCAGGTTTAACGGAAATGTTCATGATATAAGAAAAGTATCACCACTCTCAAAGCTGAATGTGCATAGGCTTCGAGAGCGGACGAGGGAACATGGACTTCCAACTCTTCGCTCCTAGTGAGTGGATATCTTGCATGTCCCCCGCACGAGATTGCCATTTCAGCGACGCCCTAGCCCACACAGCGTAGTTCCGGGAATTTGGCGTGAAGATAAAACAACTCACAGCCCCAATTTGCCCCAAAATCCCAGAATGAGATAGAAAACTGAGTGCCAGAATTAGTTACCTGCCTCCGTACTCCTGTGCTTGTTGCCTCTTAAAAGTCAGAGTTAATATCAAGCGCTCATCCCCTAGTTGTAAAACTCATCGCCAAACTGGGTAAGTTATTCCAATCCCAGCCCGTCCCAGGAAGCTGCCTAGACGCGTCACTTGGAGTTAATCAGCAACAAAGTTAACCCTTGAACAAGTTCTCCACTGAAGATGCAAACAACACGCCTGGTCCAACCACTCACGCTTCCTCGTTGCTGTAAATGCTCCATTCATTAAGATCTTAAGGAGTGTTCCAGATGTTTATATCACAGAGCTCGACTTCACCTATTTTGGGTAAGATATCCTGCATTTTGAGTGGCTATTGTAGCAGCAAAAAAAAAAAAAAAAAAAAAAGAAAAAAAAAGAAAAAAACCAGAAAATACGTGAGACAGCACTTCTATGGAACTGGGGCCGAAGATTGTTGCACAGAGACAGCATAGACTCGGGCTGGACCAAAAACAGGCCTGATGGCTACGTTAGTTAGAGTAGCAAGTTAGTTAATTGTCGCAGCCAATTTAATGAATCTCAGGAAGAAACAAATCAGACATGGATGGCTCTGAAATCCCATCCTCATAATGATGAGGAGCATCCGTGGCAATGGCAAAGCGGCAATTTAGCTCTAGTAGTTAAGTTAGCTCTCTCAATCAGCGCGTTTTTCGTACGTAGTTAACAAGCCAAGAGACATCTAGAATAGTCTCTCTTGGATTGTGTTCTCCGCACACAAGTGTCTATCTGAATCCTAGAATTTGCGGGGAAGCAAACCAAGACGTTGGAAAATCCGGGGTAAAGTTAACTCCTAGCGAACTGAGGAGCGGCAAGGAAATGGGCAAAGAAAATTGGAGATGAGGAGATAAAGCCGTGTTGACAGAAAATGTGGAGTATGGAGAGAAAGAGAAGTGCGGAGATCGAGTTTGGATGAAGTCTTATGAGTCAGGCTAGTAGTTGGAAACGCATATAAGTACGAGGGTACCTGATGTCGGCTCTGTGGACAAATGTATTGGGTACTTACCGTCTACCCGTCTAAACGGGGACCTCTTAAGCTCCGCCTTGCTGCTCTGTTGATTGTCTTCGGAGTAATCATCGTGAATTGATATCCTTTATCTATTCGTTCTTTCGCATCGATGGCACGATATAAACAGCAGTCGGAGCTAATGATAGATATGTTATCAGTCGAGAAGGCAACAAACAGTCAGTATCTACCTGGACATCGCGGAATGAAAGATTGATAAGCCGCACAGCCATCTGTCTGAGCAGCTCGCCAATCAATAGTCGCAACTGCGCATTTGAAGACCCACGGATTGGTGATTATGATATCAGTTAGATCAAGGAAAATGATGTAACTCCCATGTACATGGTACAAAAATAGGGATGCCCAAGGCTAAGCCACCAGAAAGCTGAGGTTTGTTCCAGCACCCAGAAGCATAATCCGTCATGCCGATTCTAGTAAAGTTTCCCCGTCGGTCCCTATTAGCTTGTGTAGTTTCGTGACTAGCCAGCTGATTGTGGATTGGCACCGTCTTGTCAAACCTGGGCGCTGCTTGATGGCATCAAAGCGTTCTTCTGGTTTGCGACAATTGCATCTCTCTTTGCGAGGGGAAGTGTCCGAAACTGGGAGCATCACAGTTCATTCCGATTAAATCAATGAACGGTATGGCAATTTGCCTTCTATGGGCGCTTAACAGTTTCTCAAAATCCCGGGAGAGAAGCTTCCAAAACCGCCTCCTTCGTCGCTTTGCCTCTTCATACTGATCATTGGACGGAGCTAAACGAAGCCAAACCTAGCCAACGCCGTATGATGTATCAGGACTCGAGCTTGTTTGTCTTGGATTGCAGGTGGATATGGCATCCTTTACTAGTGCCGCTCGCATCCACTTATCAAGCTCGGTGCTGATACTGAGAGCGACGGTTACTATAGTAGCAACAGGCAATCGGACAAAAAGCATGCCGCTACTTTATCCTGTAGACAAAATATGTACACGCGATGTATAAACATACATCCAGGGAGGGGGAGCGCGACACCTAGCGCAAGCATTATATATATCTCGGACGTACGTTAGTATATCACGAGCGTGTATGCATCGTCATTGATATGTGTGCTACGTTCTAGTAACACTGTCAGTTGAGTTGGAAATAAGAGGGATCGTTAACTATACCCTTCCAAACCAAGATCATCGTTTTTCTTTTTTAATATTTTCCACTTGCCTGATCAGTCCTTGCGCCTGGAAAGAACAATTGATTCATTCCCGTTGATGTTCAATATCCGACATCAAGGCCAGCCCTGAGAGAGGACTAAAGACCAAAGAAACAAAGTCACCTATCGATACGTGCACCATGTCGATATTCGAAGACAAGCCCAAGGAGCTTGTCGGTTCCGACACCAATGAAAGCAGCGAGTTAGGTGGCGATGTGAAAGACACCGATCACACCCTGGAAGTACTGGGATATGTCCCAGAATTGAAACGAAATCGCTCGCTGATCACGCTCCTTTTTCAATCCCTCGCAATCGCTGCCGTTCCGTATGGAGAAGGAGGACCCCTTATCAGTGCTATATACGGCGGTGGACCACGCTCTATATTCATAGGATGGCTAGCTATCCTGGTTCTAGACGAATGCATTGCTCTCTCGCTCAGCGAGCTTGCATCACGGTACCCGACATCTGCAGGGCCCTATTACTGGTCCTTCCAGATAGCTCAAAAGCACAAAATCATCCTCTCGTTTGTGACGGGCTGGATATGGCTCATCGGAAACTGGACAATCACGCTTTCGGTCAACTTCGGATTCGCCTCTTTAATCGCAGCAACAGTAACACTATTTCAGCCAACATGGGTTGCGACGAGCTGGCAGCTGGTTCTCATTTTCTACGCCGTGTGCCTCCTGGCATTTGTCGTCGTTGCCTTTGGCAATCGCTTTCTCCCACAGGTAGACATTGTTTGCGCCGCCTGGACAGCAGTCACCATTTTAATCATCCTGATTGCTCTATCAGTCAAGGCCGGGGCCGGCAGACACAGCGTCTCATATGCCCTAGCCCATTATGACACCTCTTTCGCCGGTTGGGGTGGTTTTACCTTCTTCATCGGCCTTCTCCCCGCCGCATACTGCTTTTCCGCCATTGGCATGATCTCCTCCATGGCCGAAGAAGTTCCCAATCCCGCCGTCACGGTTCCCCGCGCAATCAGCTTGTGCGTCCCCGTTGGCGGATTGGCAGGTCTCTTCTTCGTCCTACCAATCTGCTTCACCCTCCCGCCGCTCCAGGACATAATAGAAAACTCGCCCGGAGGGCAAGCGCTCCCCTACATTTTCGGCGTCGTCATGACATCACCTGGCGGCGCCTTGGGACTCATGTTCCTCGTCCTGGTCGTCACGCTTTTCTGCTCGATCAGCATCACCACCGCTGCGTCCCGCACAACCTGGGCGTTCGCACGCGACGACGCCATACCCCTCGCCAGCATCTGGTCGCGGGTGAACAAGAAACTCGGCGTACCCGTCTGGGCCTTGGGTCTCGTAACACTCGTCGAGATGCTCCTAGGTATCATCAACATCGGCAGCTCAAGCGCCTTCACCGCATTTGTCTCTGTGGGCGTGATCGCGTTGGCAGTTAGCTACGCGATTCCCATTGGGATCAGTCTGTGGTATGGACGCCGCGAAGTGCTGCAGGCGCAGTGGAACTGCGGTCGCATCATTGGGCCGATAGTCAATGTAATCGCGCTGGCGTGGATTGCGTTCGAGTTGGTGCTGTTCAGTATGCCGACTGCGTTGCCGGTGAATGCGATAACGATGAACTATGCCAGCGTGGTGTTTGTGGGGTTCCTATCGATATCGGGTGTGTGGTATTTTGCGTACGCGAGGAAATGTAGGTCCAATCGCTCTCTTTATACTCTCAAGTTTTGGCTTTATGATATTTTTTCTCTTTTCTTTTTTTCACACCAAGACTAATCCGATGTTTTTTCATCGCAAACAGTTTACAAAGGTCCGCCGGAATCCGACGGCATCTGAAACCTCCCGTCCCTATTTCTTCCGACAGCCACACAATCTCACTTTCTCTGGAGTAAAGTACGGAGTAGTTATTTCGACACACTTTGATGATGGGCGGGAATGGTTCACGGAGTAGTTCATATTTAATGTCTTGACGGCTTTCATTTACATGTTTACAAGTATTTGTTCGTTACAATCCAAATTTCGCGTAATATGAATACATTTTTACTTAAAAAAAGAAGTTGAGTTTCTGCTAGGTAGTTAGATAGAGGAAGTCCCTATCAAGCTAATAGCAGTGGTGAGATACTGCGCAAAAAACAACTAGGACAGTGAGAAGACCAAACGCTTCCGGCATGCGAGGAGAAACACTATCGACAGGGGTGGGGTATCAAAATAGAGTAATAGGAGGCGAAGATATCATCGTAGGAAGGATAATCATTTGACTGAACCGAACTGCAGTTGGATGGGATGTCCCGTAGCTTGGTGTTGCATAGCTTTATGGTATCGCTAGTTGGGGTCAGTTCGGAGAGCTGAATTAGAGTTATGATCGAAGGTCCCAAAAAAGACGCCGATTAATCTCGTGAGGGGGAAATAAAAAGTGAGGAGCAATGAGGAGATCCGGTTCCCTCCAAACGATCGGTAAATGCGGGGAAGCTCTGATCATGATTGAAAATGAGGGGACGTCAATCGAGGAGTCAAATCTCGCAGACTGAGAAGCGAGTTCTCCCAAAATCCGCATATGTGGCTTTGATATTTCCATCTGCTCACACGGCAGCAATCTTTTGTTCGGCACCCTCGAGCCGAATCCTTCTCGAGGTCGTATTTCTCCCTCTTGACTTCACGAAGTTTGACAGTGCAGTCATGACCTCCACGATGATCACAGAGAGAATGAAAAGAACGAACATGAACACGAAAATGACAATCCACGTCCGGATAGGGGACCCTAAAAGCCACAAGAGCGTGGAGTAGAAATCCATTCGCGTGTTTGAATCGAAGAGGCGGTTAGCGGAAGACGGAGACTGCTCCGACACATATTGACAAGAGGGTAAGCTTGCATGGCTGGACTGTTCTTTTGACTTAGAGAACAAAGTGAAATAGCGAGATTTGATGGTCTTTAATCGGCCGTGGCCATTTTCCGTTACCTCGTCGGCCAGTAAACGGGAGCCACCACCTGTTGAATGTCCTCCACCGTTCAAGCCTGATGCTGGCAGATTTGAGCTTTGTTGCCGCACAAGGAGTTTCAGAAGTATAGCATCATCGTCATCGCTCACAGCCACGTCTAGTTCCCTGATCATGTCAGGAGTCAACGAAGAAAAGGCATACGGCCATCTGTCGCCTGGCCGTGACTTTGTTGCGCGCGTCAGGGCCTTGATAACCCGATTGAATCTGCCGTTGTCTTCACGGACAGAGTTTCCTTCAGGCGATATCGATTGTTGCCAAGAACCGTGTGCGACAGTATCACTCCCATGATGACTCCCTCGAGCCACAACCGCTGGAAAGGCCTGCTGATACAAGGGCACTGCGAGGATGGTTGGGAGCAGAAGGGAGATGGTGCAAAATAGCTGAGCAGGCCACATCGTGTCGCGTTCGTGAGGGATATGAATCTTTCCGGTGCTTCTGCGTTCCTTTGCTAAGGATTGGAAGAACGACTTCACTGTGAGGTGACACGGTAGAAAAGGAGATTTCAAATTGCTCAAAGAGTGTCAACTGGGTATTGTATCATAAACAAATTCGAAGAAGCGTAAGACTGTTCATGATGACGATGTCAAGGAAGATGGAGATAGAAAAGAACGGCAGAAGAGAATACTCTCGGCTGACTGTTCCAGTCCACAGAGAAGCTCTCTTTAAGAAATATCCTTAGGTGTATATATACGGCATAGGTGCATCGTCAGTCACACAGCAGCACAGAACAACTGCGAGAACGGCCGTTCTCGCCATTCCCGTCGGGATAGCCATGTGAATTCCTACTCGCACCAGTCCAGCGTCGGCGACTCCCCTGCCCATTATATCAGCCATGTGCATAAACCGAGGGCCGCGAGTGGCACGACGGCTGTTTTATATAATCAAGCAAGTTTGAATTAGAGGGGTACTTCTTCTCCTGGCCGAAGCATTTCGCCTGTGCTCCTTTGCTTGGGAAGTTGGGATGGTGCGGATTTAAGAACGTGATCAATGCGCGATTGCGATTGGCCGGACACGCTGGTTGGGTCGGTTTTAGGTTCTGGCGGTGGTCCGCGGCGATAAAACAACACACGAGATGGCAAACGTATCGGGCAAGATAACAGGAAGTTTCTGGTGGATAGTTCTGGGGTTTTTATTTCAACCTAATGTACTTCGTTCCTCTTCGGGGTAATGCTTGGAGTTGCTTTCGCAACTTCGAATTTCTCTGATAACGGTTTGAACCCGGACAACACGCGCAGGAATACTGCAGGGTAACTAACTATGTAGATCCTCATTCGAGACTGATAGACCACTATGGCTTGCAATACATCGCTTTTGATATGCTTATAAAATCAAACGTCACGGTTAACACCACGGTCAAAGAACTTGACACCAGTCAAAAGAATGAGCGGATTACAACAGCTAACTGTATGAGCACTCTGGATGCGTCCTCAGTAGCAACTCTGCACTAGGGAGATGCCTGGCAATGTGGAGTGATGTCAAGCCAAGGGCGGCGTGTTGACTTCAGGGCCGACATTGAAAAGAAGGCGCTCTGCCCTTTTGTCTACTGTGAATCGTGAGGACGCAAAGCGTGGGACAATGCATCAAACTTTCTTTTGTACGTCCATAACACCCTTGGAAATTTCAAGAATTGCAAGCACATACAATTGCCCAATATTCCTAGCTATTGGGACGTGCTGTGAGATCTGGTTCTGATCTCGAACTGGGCCGGGGTACAATTTCAAGCTCTATCGATATTAGAAATACCCCAAGAAGTTTTTCTTCTCCTTTTAAATTGAGGAAGATATGCATCACCAGTGCGTTCCTTGAAGTTATTGCTGACTGAAAACTTTCTGTAGCTCGGGAGATTTCCAAAAACGTGGTTTGTTGTCAAACATCCTGTCGTTGGAATGGTTTATGAGAAAGCTGATAGCACTCCATATTCCCACCGGAAGCCACATGATCACAGAAGTAAGAGAAATCTTCTTGGGCGTCAATCTTGAACTCTCGGCGCCTAGTAACCGCAAAGCAGACAAATTCATGGCCGAAATCACAAATTTTTGCAGCGCTCAAGACAACGGACTCCGGGTTGTTTATGAAAGAGTTGGCAGAGATAATTATAAATCAGAGGTCGCATCAACCCGGTGAAGCGTTCCATTATAGCAGACTCCAAATCCGGGAGGCCACATCTGCGCCTTCAACGAAGGGATGCGAACATCATGAGAAGAACGGCCATAGTCTCTTCATGACCTGAGCTTGTAACAAGCGAAAAGAGTATCTACCGTCGTCTCACGCATTTGGATTCACACCTCTCCTGAACACGCTATTTACGAGTTCAGTATATCCCTTTTACAAGGCAACATAAAACAAGTTCCACGCTGTGTCTAGTTCTGATTGTATTGGCGGAATGAAGTCAAACTCCTATCGGCGGATGTGTTGAGGAAACCAAGCCAGGCTCTGGCATCGATGCTAGAAGAGTCTCCAGCTCCCCTATAGTATAATGTAATCGTTAGGTCATGAAGAAGGTCAATTAGAAGGGTTGCCGTTTTGAGGTACATGCATACAGTATAACAAATGAGCCTGTTTGTACGGAGTGGTGTTCATCCTCAAGAACATAGACAATAAAAACGACAACTCCGCGGAAACGAACTGACCGTGATGGCACACAGCTGGTATCATGCCTTTTATGTCAACTGCCGGCCAAATGAAAACTTCAAGAACAACGCCAATTCTAAGTGATGACCAGAATTGAGAGGCCAGTGCCTAAGCCTAAAGGTATTGCTCAACGTGAGTATTGGACCCAGTTTTGATTATGCAGTTGTCAATGTAAGGTTATTCCTCGAAACATTGGGGCATTCAGGATCTATAATATCCTCATAGAAGTACATACATGTACTCCGTACGGAGTACAATGCCAATTGCGCTGACATTTCCACCAGATCTGGCTGTAAGCTTCGGGGTTTTTTGTTTTGGGCCACAGCCGGTGAAACCAAGGAATGAACAGGTCGCTAGCAGCTTGTTTATATCAATAGTTCGTGGAAGAGGTTGGAGCCTTGGTCGCGAGTGTGTGTCCCGATGCAGCCCAGATCAACAGTCCCCGGCTCACTGATTGGATTTCAGGCTTCGGAGATTTTTTCAAGGTATTTTTGCCTGAAAAGAGGTGTTCGCTTGGGAGAGAACTATAAAGAGAGCTTCGCCAACCAATGGTTGTTATGCCCAAGCGATCACCTCTTCAGCCTTAGTTGCTACAAGTCTGGAGGACCCGGGTCCCGGTGTAAGATCAAATCCACCTAGCCAGTTAAAAGAAGCAGCCCTTGATAACGCATGAAAATACGGAGTAAGAGCCGATGATTTGCAAGCCACTCCCTTTCCAAGTTCATTGGACTGAAGCTGCCACGAAAGTCAAGGAGGGTACGGCGGAGCCCAGAATGGATAAATTGCCGCCACTCTGATCAGCCCTAAAAAAAAAATTGGAAACATATTGACTTCTCGAGAATCGAGATGAATTGAAGATCGACGGCCAAACAGGTCACACTTTCTTGTCCTTCTGGGTTTGAAGTTGCTGAGTGCAGCAGTTTGTGTATGTCGCACCCAGGCCTAAATAGTTACATAGGCAATGCCAGAACGCGAGTCAAGCGAACAGCCCTTTTAAAAACAGGCTTGAGTTGCGGATTTTGTTTCCAGTGCAGTATTTTGGAGTTGATCATGTTGATCTCGAGCTTATCTTGATCAAGAACAGTCTAACAGGCACGCAGGCAAGCTTTTCCTCAGGCCATGGCTCCACATGTTTCTCCACGAAAACGAGAAACTCGTTTGATACTTCTGGCTCCACATCTGGAAATTGGTGCATCTGCAGCATCTCCATGTTTGTGAGGACAGGACCTTGCCTTTGTCAGCAGATGTGCTGTTGGACATGTCTATCACCACATTATTGGGTACAGTGCTTTCTGAAGCAGGTGCGCACACAGCTAATTTCATACCCATGCCACCCAAGTTTTGAGTCTGCTGGTGGTGCCTGGATCGCGGAGTCGCCGTTAAGCTCGCTTCCGAGAGATGCATTCCTGGGGGAACCTGGCAGAGACTCAGAGAGCATGGAAAAGTGTTACCTAGCATGTGGTTGCAGGGCTTGGCGCTTTAAATCAGAAAAATTAAAATTGCAGCCAAGCCCATCTAAGCCAATAGTATTGCCTGCAGTGCGCTTTAGTCTCGCTTGGCTACGTCTTGGCACATGCCCCATTACTCATCAAAATAGTCGACTTTTCTCCTCGCTTGAAACCCCCCCCCGCCGCCCCGAACGTCCCCTCTCAACGACAAACAAATCTTCGCCAGTTCTGGACCGCCACTGGTCCAATTTCGCCGTTCTCCAGTGTGGTGCGGTGGAAAGCATTATTACTGGAAGAGGCAGTTCTCGCCATGCAAGCGGCTGCCAGGTACCAAACCTACCGTTAGCCTCGCTGGAGCCGCAAATGAGAAGAGAGCGCTAGAGTGGGATGAGCCATCCTGCGGAGACCTTTATCAGACACCGGCCTCTCTGGGAGCGCCAGGGTCTCATCGCATCCAGCCTCCAGGGTTGCTTTCCCCTCCTCGGACCACAACCAACATGTCAAAACCATTCACGACTGGCTGGCTTGTGCTCCTCCCCGCGATCCCTTTCTGGGATTTTCGGAATGGTGCCGGACTTCCTGGCGTGAGCGTCTGGTCCTTTGCATAATAATACGGAGTACACTCACAATCTTCTACGGAGGGAGTGCTCCGTATGCTGAACCTCCGAAGCCGTCTAGTTATTTCGATGCTTTGAAAGAATGAAAAGCCAGAAACTGAGTCAAACTGGTGGAAGGAGGCATTCCTTTGCCAACTTGAACTGAAATGAAAGCATCAGCAGCGGCGAAGGGTAACTAACTTTACGAGATTATCCGCCCTTAGCAGGAAGCCTACGGAGTAGTTTTAGTTACTCTGTTATGTTTTTGGAATGGAGCCCCCCTCCATCGGTGTATCCCCTGAAAATTTATCCGTTGGCGGAGCCTCATAATCTTAGGGCCGTTCGCTTCTCTTCTTAAAACCTTCTGCCCGAGGTGTTTCCTTTTCTTTCCTCTTTTCACACGTCTTCATTGCGGCAGCCACACACACTGCAAACCTCTGGTTTGCGTCCTTTCTTTTCAGTGCATTCTAGGCCTCGCATTCGTTTCTCCTGGCCTCTTAACCCTCTTTTGCTTGAAGTTTACTTCGGGCCTCTCGTCATTCTTTAGTAATGGTCCTAACTAATATACTAGCAGCGCTTGTCGCTGTGTCCTGTCTTTTCATCCCATCACTTGCTTTAGATCCCAACTCCAAAAGTAACTTGGTGGTTTACTGGGTATGACTCGGCTGCGTGATGCTTGACTGTCTGTGTTTGTTATGATATTGACCTTTTTTAATTGATTAGGGACAAGGAGACTCTCAGGAACGGCTAAGCTACTTCTGTCAGAAAAGCAACTTTGATATCATTGTCGTGGGCTTTGTCAATGTCTTTCCCGATCAAGGTCCCGGTGGATGGCCGGGCAGCAATTTCGGAAATCAATGTGCTGATACATATTATAAAACGAAAGATGGGACCACGACCAAGCTTTTGAATGGCTGCTACCAGATCATGGAGGATCTTCCAATCTGCAAAGCGCTTGGAAAAACTATCCTACTCTCTTTGGGAGGAGGAGGCGACAAAGACTTCTACCAGGTAGATAGTGAAAAGTCTGCAAATGATTTCGCGGATTTCCTTTGGGGTGCTTTTGGTCCCTTGAGATCAGACTGGACCGGGCCACGTCCTTTCGGCGCCGCTGCGGTTGATGGATTTGACTTTGATATTGAAAAGGGTAGCGCATTTGGTATGCACCGCAAGCACCCTCTTCTGTTGGCTCTGTTGTGTCCCTGCTGACAAGGCTAGGCTATGCAATTATGGTTCAACGCCTGCGACAGCTTTTCCGTCAGGACCCGCTCAAAAGATACTATCTCTCTGCAGCTCCCCAGTGCATAATACCAGATAGATATCTCTCGCATGCGATACTCAACTCAGCGTTTGATTTCCTTTTTGTTCAATTTTACAACAACCCTCCATGCTCTGCCAAAAGCTGGGTGGCCGATCCCAATTCGGTCACGTACACCGTTGACACCTGGGTTCAATACATCCGACAGAGTGGTAATGCGGCTGCTAAACTTTTTATCGGTCTTCCTGGTTCCAAGCCCGCCGCTGGTCAAGGGCAGTATTATCTTACACCCGCTGAAGCTCAGAAAATCGTCAGCACCTACATGACTCGGTATCCAGATACCTTTGGAGGCATGATGATCTGGGAGGCAACTGCATCAGAAAACAATAAAATTAACGGAGTTCCTTACGCTGATGTGATGAAAGAGGTACTGTTGGGTTGTGACCCGAGCCCCCCTACTAGCACTGTCACAAGCACAACTGCCACAAGCTCAACTGCAACAAGCTCCCTTTCTACATCGTCGCTTGCGTCCACAACACAGACTTCTGCAACCAGCTCTACCGGGTCTTCTTCGATGTCAAACAGCCAGAGCTCAACTCAATCCAGCGCCTCGACAAGCACAGCTGCTTCTTCCACCACCGTTGTCCCAACTGGCTCAGCAACAACCTCGTCTGGCTCAACAGTTCCAACTGGCTCCGCGACAACCTCATCTGGTTCAGGGACAATTCCAACAGGCTCAGAAACAACTTCTAGTTCAGGAACAATCCCTACTGGCTCAGGCACGATCCCTACAGGGTCAGCGACAACCTCATCTGGCTCAGGGACAATTCCAACAGGTTCAGCAACAACTTCTGGTTCGGGAACAATCCCTACTGGCTCAGGCACGATCCCTACAGGGTCAGCGACAACCTCATCTGGCTCAGGGACAATTCCAACAGGTTCAGAAACAACTTCTAGTTCAGGAACAATCCCTACTGGCTCAGGCACGATCCCTACAGGGTCAGCGACAACCTCATCTGGCTCAGGGACAATTCCAACAGGTTCAGAAACAACTTCTAGTTCAGGAACAATCCCTACTGGCTCAGGCACGATCCCTACAGGGTCAGCGACAACCTCATCTGGCTCAGGGACAATTCCAACAGGTTCAGAAATCCCTACTGGCTCGGGAACAATCCCTACTGGCTCAGGAACAGTCCCTACAGGCTCAGCGACAACCTCGTCTGGTTCAGGGACAATTCCAAC
>LJPK01002853.1:0-13332 GCA_001430945.1 Amauroascus niger
GCGATCGAGTGATGCGGGATCATGGCCTTCATATAAGCGACGTCGCCGACCGTCTCCTGGCTACGGACGAGCCACAAGGCGCCGGCGAATACCGCGATCGAGGCTGCCACGATGCCGAGATTGGCCCGCCGGTCGGGGTACATGCCCCACATGAAGCCGATCATGATGAGCGCCATGGTGGCGCCCATGACGATCGCCATCCACGTCCGGGTCTGGCTGTATTCGACATGGCTCAGTGCGTAGGTGTTAAGGTACATGAGCCCGAACATCACGACCGTCGACGTCGCGATCATCGCGGCGAAGCGCCCGTAGCTCATCCCCATATTGCCGCCCTGTTTGGAGCTGGGGTCGTCGTGGTTCATCATGCGCTCTCCTGTGCGGCCCCACCCACACGAGGATACGCGGCTCTCTAGCGGACCCCTTGAGCTTTTCTGCGCCGTCGGCGGGGCCAACGCATGAAGAGCAGGATCGCGCCGGCAACGGCGAACACGAGCCCGCCCGCTGCAAAGGCGTTGAGCCATGGCGTGTTGAACCGTTCGTGCTCGGTCCAATCCATGATGTGGAGACCCCAGAAGAAGTCATAGAGCCGCCACGTGCCGGTTCGCACCGATGTCAGCCGCCCCGTTTCAGCCGCGACGTAAATGCGGGTCCCGTCGGCATCGGGGAAAGAAGCACGCCAGGCGGGGAGGGCGCCGCGGTACTCGGTGCTCGGGCGCTCGATCCGTTCAACGACCGGCGCCGAACCGGCATCGCCGCGATACGCCTGCCTCGCGATCAGCGCTGCAGCGGCGCCATCGACCGGGGCCAGAGGCTTCGCGGTCCGGGCGTCCAGCAAGCGCACCTTGCCGTCGCCGAGTTGGGCTTCGACGATTGGCCGACCCAGCAGCATCCGGTGCTGAAGCTGACGCACCGGCGCCCCTGCCGATGCGAGAAGGGCAGGGACGGGCGCGAAGTCCTGGGTGGCAATCAGGGCCGGTTCGACGTTCCGATCGATCCGGTGATCGCCATGCACCGTGTCGATCGGCAGCAAGCTCATGACTAGCCCGCTTGTGAACCAGACGATCGCCTGCGCTCCGATCAGGAGCGCAAGCCAGCGGTGAACCTTGCTTGCCCCAACATGGAGGCGGAGCCGCGGGCTCAGAACCAGGTCCTCACGCCCGCGACGAAGCTAAAGCCGCCCGTTTTGTCACCGCGTGCGCGAGTGAAGCGCGCGGTGTCCCCGAACTGCCGCTCCCAGGACACGCCGATGTAGGGCGCGAACTCGCGCCGGCCCTCGTAGCGAAGCCGAAGCCCGGCCTCGAGGTCCGTGAGCCCGGAGCCGGTGCCGGTTTCGGGCACGTCCTGCGCGGAGAAATTGGCCTCCACCCTAGGCTGGAGCACGAACCAGTTGGTGATGCGCTGGTCGTAATAGCCCTCCGCACGGCCAAGCACGTCGCCCTTGTCGGAGAGGAACAATGCGCCCTCCACCTCGAACCAACCGGGGGCCAGCCCCTCGATCCCTACCGTCGCGTAGGTGCGCGAGGGGTTGGGCTTGAAGTCGTAGCGAACGCCCGCCTGAAGGTTCCAGTATGGATCGAGCGCGCGGCTGTAGAGCGCCTGCACCTCGGCCTGTTCGAGCGGCTTGCCGAACGTGCCTTCGCCCTCGCTCTTTAGCGTAAAGCGATTGATGTCGCCCCCGATCCAGGCCTCGCCATCCCAGCGATAGCCGTCGCCACCCTTGCGAGCCTGATATTCGGCGAGATTGAAGAGGATCTGATAGACGGTCATTCCGCCATGCTCGCGGCGTAGATCGTTCTCGCGCGAGCTGGCCATGGCGTCCGCGCCCCAGAAACGATCGGCGAGGTGGTCCCCGGCCGGAGCGGGAGCGGGCTTGTTGCCGGGGGGAAGGTCGGTTCCGACCTTGGCAGCGGGCTGATCGCCGGGCATCGCCATGCCCGGCATCGTGCTCATGTCGTGGCCGGCATGTGGGTCCTGGCCCGCATCTGTCGATGCTGCCATGCCCGGCATAGCGGACATATCGTGCCCGGCGTGCGGGTTCTGGGTGGGCTGCTGACCGCTCATATCCATTCGCTGCATTCCGCTCATGTCATGCCCGGCATGAGGGTCGGCAGCCTGCGTCTTCGCCGGTTGCGCGCGCCGCGGCGCGGTGCGTCGGACGGGGGCCTTACGCTTAGTCGCGGACTTGGCCGCGGCTTTCGCCTTCGGCTTGGCGGCCGGCTTTGCCGGCATCGTCATGCCCGGCATGTTGTGCATGGAATGGTCCATGGTCTGCGCCAATGCGGGTGTCGCAAGGGCGAGCGGCGCCATACCGGCGAGGAGGAGCGCCCGGATCACGCCGTGGCCTCCCCGGCCTTGCGGACCTGGACGACACGCATCATGCCCGCGTGCATGTGGTAGAGCATGTGGCAGTGGAAGGCCCAGTCGCCTTCCTCGCCGGTCACGTCCCAGCTCACCGTGCCTCCCGGCTGCACCAGCACCGTATGCTTTCGGGGCGCGTAGGCGCCCTTGCCGGTCACCAGGTCGAAGAAGTGGCCATGGATGTGGATCGGATGTCCCATCATCGTGTCGTTGATGAGCGTCACCCGTACGCGCTCGCCGTGAAGCAGCGTGATCGGATCGGGGTTCTCCGACAGCTTTTCGCCGTCGAAGCCCCACATGTAGCGCTCCATGTTGCCGGTGAGGTGGAGCTTGATCTCCCGCTCCGGTGCGCGTGTGTCCGGGTTGCGGTCGAGCGCCATCAGGTCGCGATAGGTGAGAACGCGGTGCCCGACATTCTCCAGCCCCTGCCCGGGATCTCCGGTGCGATCGACCGGCATCGGCGAGATGGTCTGCACGCCCGGTCCCTTCTTCACCTCAGGGGCATTGCTGAAATCGCGCATGGAATGGCTCATGCCGCCCATGTCCATCCCGCCCATCTGATCGCCGTTCATCGCCGGCATCGTGCCGGAGCCATGGTCCATACCGGCCATGGCGCCGCCCTGAGCCTGGCCGTGGTCCATGCCTGCCATGCCGCCTGCCGCGGTGCCGGCCGCGCCGTGGTTCATTTGGGAATGATCCATACCCGGCATCGCGCCGGTGCCCGCGCCATGCCCCATCGCAGCATGGTCCATGCCGGACATCGATCCCGCGGCGCCGCCCATAGCACCATGATTCATAGCGCCGTGGTCCATCGTGCCATGATCCATGCCGCCCATGCCCATGTCCTTCATGGTCGCGAGCGGGCGCTTGCGGAGCGGGGGCACCTCGGCCGCCATCCCCTCACGCGGGGCGAGCGTCGCGCGGGCCATGCCGGAGCGATCGACGCTCTCACCGACCAGCGTATAGGCGCGCAGGTCGGGCGGGGTGACGATCGCGTCGTAGGTCTCGGCCGGGCCGAACTGGAACTCGTCGATCTCAACCGGGCGCACGTTCAAGCCGTCGGCCGCGACGATCGTCATCGGCAGGCCCGGAATGCGGACGTTGAAGGTGGTCATCGACGAGGCGTTGATGAAGCGCAGCCGTACCCGCTCGCCGGGCCGGAACAGCGCGGTCCAATTGTCCTTGGGGCCGTAGCCGTTGACCAGGTAAGTGTAGACCGACCCCGTGACGTCGGCGACGTCGGCGGGATCCATCCGCATCTTGCCCCACTCCAACCGCTCTTTCAGCGACTGATCCTTGCCGGCGAGAAGCCCGGCCAGGGTCTGGCGCTGGCGGTTGAAGTAGCCCGACTCCTTCTTCAGCCGATCAAAGAGGTAGTGCGGGTGATGGAAGCTGTGGTCGGACAGCACGATCACATGCTCGCGATCGAACTGCACGGGATCGGGATTCTTCGGATCGATCAGGATCGGGCCGTAGTGTCCCTCCTGCTCCTGAAGCCCGGAATGGCTGTGATACCAGTAGGTCCCGCTTTGGATGATCGGGAACTCGTAGGTGAAGGTCGAGCGCGCCGGAATGCCGGGGAAGGCGATCCCCGGCACCCCGTCCATCTGAAAGGGCAGCAGCAGCCCATGCCAGTGGATCGAGGTTTCCTCGTCGAGCTCGTTGACGACGTGGAGGCGGACGTTCTGTCCCTCGCGCAAGCGGATGAGCGGCGCGGGCACGGTGCCGTTGATGCCGATGGCGTGGCTCTGCCGCCCGTCGATCATCATCATCTGATGCGCGACCTTGAGCGTGATGTCCTCGCCCGACACCGTGGGCAACGGCTTGGCGATGCCGGCGGATACGGGCTGTGCCCATGCCGGCATATAGGCCGACAAGGCGAGGCCGCCTCCTGCCAGACTGGCACCGCGCAGCACCTGGCGGCGGTCGAGAACGCGCGACATGCAAGCTCCTAAGAATGGGGCC
The DNA here is from genome assembly GCA_001430945.1 of Amauroascus niger. Classification (NCBI taxonomy): domain Eukaryota; kingdom Fungi; phylum Ascomycota; class Eurotiomycetes; order Onygenales; family Onygenaceae; genus Amauroascus; species Amauroascus niger. The sequence continues at coordinate 4,324 of LJPK01002853.1, forward strand.
GTGAAAGGGCCGTCGCTTCTTCTACGCGGCCGATCCGTCCAGCCCTCAGCGGTTCCCGAGTTTTTCGAGCAGCCGCGCCCGCGCGCGATACAGGCGGGTTTCGACCGCCTTCTGGCTGATCCCCAGCACCTCGGCCGTCTCGGCCTGGCTCAGGCCTTCGATCGTCCGAAGTACCAAAGGCTCCTTCAGGTTCGCGGGCAAGGTCGAGATGGCGCGGGTCACACGATCGAGTTCCTGCCGATCGCCGGCTGCGTCGTCGATCGGCACCTGTTCGTCGACGATGCTCTGGACCTGTTCGTCGTTCGGCAGCGCGAACGACAGAAACCGGCGCACGGCACGCTTGCGCGCCCAATCGCGGCATTTGTTGACGGCGATGGTCGTGAGCCACGCCTGCATCGAGCGGTTGGGATCGTAGCGCGACAAGGCCTGATGTGCGGCCACGAACGCTTCCTGGGTCACGTCCAGCGCGTCGTCGGCATCGCCGAGGAATGCGCGCGAAAGCCGGAACATCGGCTGCCGATAGCGTCGCACGATCTCGGCGAAAGCGGCTTGTCGGCCGGCGATGCTGAGCGTCGCCAGTTCGCCATCCGACAACGCGGTCCAATCGAGGCTCACCCCTGGCCGTCGGTGAGCGCCTTCACCACCGCGTCATCGAATTGAGAGGTCTGATCGGGCCGGAGGAGCTGACGCATGGCGAAGATGTGCGCCAGCGTCGCCTTCTGCAGCTCGCCCATCGCGGCATGGCTTTGGTCGACCGCAGCGGCCACCCGCGGACCATTGCCATGCTCGGCCTCGATCGCCTCGGCAAGGCGGGCATTGGCGGCACGCATCTCCAGCTCGAGGGCGCGGCGTTGCACCGCGAACCGGTCTTCGAGCACCTTCAATCGGGCCTGCTGGTCGCCATCAAGCGCGAGCTTATGATGCAGCACCTCGTGAAGCGCCGCACCGGGTTGCTTGGGCTGCGGCAGCAGTGCGCGCCCGATAAAGACACCGCCGATCGCTGCCAGGAAGGCGAGCAAGGCGCACAGGACAACCCGCTTGGTCGAGGTCATGGCTCGCCGATCAGCAACGCGGAAGGGGCAAGGGGGGAGGCTCCGCCGAGCGGCGCGAGCGAGACAACAGGGCTTGCCGTCGCGGGCAGCTCGGCACCGACGATCCCGATACCGAGCGCCGCGGCGGTTATCACACCGATCCCGAGCCCGGCTCCGCGCACGGCGGGGCGGCTGCCGATTCGTCTGAGGACTTGGTCCTCGATACCCTCCAAAGCGGCCGGGGCGGGTGCGCCCGCTAGTCGCGCCAATGCTCTGTCTAGATCGTCCATGCTTTCCACTCCGCCCCTCTATCATCGGATACGCATCGCTGCCCATCATCCCTCAACCGCCGGTGAGGGGTCGGGCAGCGCGCCGCGTAGAAGGGTGCACGAACCTCGTCGGAGTACCCCATGCGTAGTCTCGCCCTTCCTGCCGCCCTCACTCTCCTGAGCCTCGCCAGTGCGGCGCAGGCTCACCCGAAGCTCGTTGTGGCCTCACCCGCGCCCAACGCGACCGTTGCCAAGCCCGCGCGTGTCGCTTTGCAGTTCAGCGAGAAGCTGATGCCGAAATTCTCCGGTGCGGACTTGATGATGACGGGCCATGGCGGCACCACGCACCCACCGATGAAGGTTGCAACCACCACCCAGGTTGCACCCGATGGCCGAACGCTGGTCGTGGTGCCCAAGTCGCCGCTCGGCGCGGGCCGCTACAGCGTCGCATGGCACGTCGTCTCGGCCGACACGCATCGGGTGTCGGGCAACTTCGCCTTCGCGGTGAAGTAAGGTGGATGCCGACTGGCCGCTGATCGGGGTCCGCTTCGCGCTTTATGCGACGTTGAGCGGGCTGTTCGGCCTGTCGGCGTTCAGCCTCTACGGGCTCAAGGCCGGGGAGCGCGCAGACGCACTCGCCTTGCGCCCCTGGCTGGTGGGGACCGGGCTGCTCGGCCTTCTGTTTTCAGGCATTGCGCTCGTCCTGCTCGCCGCGGCAATAGCTGGAGCGCCGCCGTGGCCGATCGATCGGGAAGCGATCGGAATGCTGATCACCGGCTCCGCGACGGGCACGGCGTGGAAAGCGCGCATGGTCGCGCTGATTGTGGCCGTGATCGCCGCGCTGATCGCGGCAGGACGTACCGCGCCGCTCGGCATGGTGGCGCTCGCGGCGGGCATTGCGCTCGCGACGCTCGCCTGGACAGGCCATGGCGCGATGGATGAGGGCGCGACGGGCTGGATCCATCTGCTGGCCGATATTCTGCACCTGTTGGCGGCCGGAGCCTGGGTCGGTGCACTGCTCGGGTTGACGCTGCTCGTGGTGCGGCCGGCAGTTCGCGTCGACGTCGCCCATCTCAGACTGACCCACCGGGCGCTGCACGGCTTCGGTCTGGTCGGCACGCTCGTGGTCGGCACGATCGTTGTGACGGGCCTGGTTAATGGCTGGCTGCTGGTCGGTGCCGGCAATTTACCGAGACTTCTGACCACCCTTTACGGCCAGCTCCTCCTCGCCAAGCTGGTACTGTTTGGCGCGATGCTCGGGCTGGCCTCCCTCAATCGTTTCCGGCTGACGCCGGCTTTCGAGCGCTCGATTGCCGCGGGCGATCATCGGGCCGCGCTTGGTGCTCTGCGGCGCAGCCTTGCGATCGAGGCGAGCTGTGCCGTCACGATCCTGGCGCTGGTCGCCTGGCTGGGGATGCTCGAGCCCCCCGCAACGGCGATGTGAGGAGCGGGCGGCCGATCGCCACCCGCCCGTCACCGATCAGGCGGCCATCTTCTCGCATGCGTCGGCACAACGCTCGCACGCGGCGACGCACTCTTCCATGCCGTCGAGCCCCCGGCAGCTCTCCGCGCAAGCCCGGCAGATCTGAGCGCAGATGCCGCATACGAGCTTATGCTGGTCGGACCCGCGGGCCATGAAGTCGAGTGAGGTGCCGCAAATCTGCGCGCAGTCGAGCATGATCTTGATGTGGTCGGGCGCGGCATGTGCGCCGCCCACCTGAAGGCAATGCTGCGTGGTCATCGAAAGGCAGGTGACGTGACAGTGGTGACAGGCGTCCATGCAAGCCTGCATCTCGGCGCTCATATGATCGTGCATCGGTGATCTCCACGTGAGCCCCCACTCATGGAGGAGTACGTGCGGCGCCGGCTCGTCCCTCAGCCGGATGCCTTCATTCGTCACCTTTAGCCTGATCCTTCATCGGCTTCGGCGCAGGCCCCCGCTTCACTGTTTCACGCCAGGGCCGCGTAGGAGACGGAAGGGCGACCCGCAGCGCAGCCGCCCTCCCCCGAACGCCATCCATCGTTCTATCCATCTCCCTCGCGATCGTCGCCAATGGCTGTTTCGCGGCGATCCGCTGGCGAAGCTCTGCGTCGGCTTCTTCCGTCCAGCGCCGCGGCTTTCTCATGGCCACCGCGCGTTCACGGGTGCAGGTGTCCGGTGTCCTCGCACGGCTCGGCCGCTGCCTCGGTCTGGATCGTACAATGCTCGATCCCAAACCGGCTATCGAGCATGTCCGCGACCCTCTTCCTGACCGCATCGGCATCGGCACCTTCGGCAAGCGTGACGTGTGCGGTGCAGTTGATGTCGTCCGAGGCCATCGACCAGACATGGAGGTCGTGGACGCCAGCCACGCCGGACAGGCCGGCGATGCCGGCACGCAACTCGGGCAGCTTGATCCCTCCAGGAACGCCCTCGAGCAACACGTTGGTCGTGTCCCGGAGCAGCACCCATGTTCGGGGCAGCACCCATAAGCCGATCCCGACCGCCACGATTGGATCGACCCACGTCCATCCGGTAAACCGGATGGCCAGCGCCCCGGCGATCACGCCCACCGAGCCGATCATGTCGGCCCATACCTCGAGGTAGGCGCCCTTGACGTTCATACTCGCGTCCTTGCCCGACGTGAGCAGCTTCATCGATATGAGGTTCACCACCAGGCCGATCGCGGCGACGATCATCATCCCGGTCGACTGGACCGCCTCGGGCTGGCGGAAGCGCTGCACCGCCTCCACCAGCACGTAGATCGCCACACCGAAGAGCAGCAGGGCGTTGAAAGCAGCGGCCAGGATCTCGAACCGCTTATAGCCGAACGTCCGCTTGTCGTCGGCCGGCTTCTGTCCGAACCGGATCGCGAGCAGCGCAATCACCAGTGCTGCCACGTCTGTCAGCATATGCGCTGCGTCAGATAGAAGCGCGAGGCTGTTGAAGACGAACGCACCAACAACCTCGGCAACCAGATAGGCGGTCGTGAGCGCCAGCGCCCAGCTCAGCATCTGGGCATTCGCGCCAGCGGTGTGGTCGTGGGCATGCCCCCCATGGTCATGGCCTGCGCTCATTGATTGGCTCCTTTCGTGCCCGCGTCCGAGCGAGCGTCTCGCAGGATTTCGAGGCCGCCTTTCACCGCGATAGCGGCAACAGCGACGCCGACGATAAGGTCAGGCCAGTTCTGGCCCGTCCAAACGACGATCGCGCCGGCTAGAATGATGCCCCCATTGGACACGAAGTCGTTGAGGCTGAAGGTTGTCGCAGCGCGCATATTTACATCGGGCTCGCGCAATCGCTTCAACAGCCACAAGCAAAGCCCGTTAACGACCGCCGCGATGATCGCCATCCCGATCATAGTGGGGCCGAGCGGCTCGCTTCCCGAGAAATAGCGCCGCCCGGCATCGAGCAGCACACCCGCGGCAAAGAGCAGCAGCAGGATGCCCGATGTCACCGCGGCCCCCCGCTTCCACGCCTGTGAGCGCGAGAGGGCAAGCAAGCTGATGATGTAGACGATGCCATCGGAGGCGTTGTCCAAGCCGTTTGCGATCAGGGCGCTGGAATCCGCCATGACGCCGGACACCCCGAAGCCTGCCGCCAGGCCCAGATTGAGCAACAGGACTATCCAAAGCGTCCGGCGCTTCTCGGCCGTGTCGAGGTCGAAGCTCTCTTCGCTCATGCCGGCACCTTCTCGTCAGGAGCGGCAGTTTGCCGATCGCTTTCCGGGACCGGCAGCTCTCGGCTACCGAAACGGGCATAGAGCGTCGGCAGCACGAACAATGTGAGCAGCGTCGCGGATATGAGGCCGCCAATAACCACGGTTGCGAGCGGTTTTTGCACCTCGGCGCCCGCTCCATGTCCCAGCGCCATCGGTACGAAACCGAGTGAAGCCACAAGCGCAGTCATCGCGACAGGCCTGAGCCGGGCCAGCGCGCCTCGATGCGCCGCAGCCGCGCGATCCATGCCGTCGCGCATCAGGTCATGGATGGACGTCACCATGACCAACCCGTTGAGAACTGCGATGCCGGATAGCGCAATGAAGCCGACGGCCGCGGAAATGGAGAAGGGCATCCCGCGCAGCACAAGCGCGAGCACCCCTCCCACCAGCGCCAGAGGGACGCCGGTGAACACAATCAGCGCATCCCGAACGGAGCCGAGCGCCCCGTAGAGCAGCAGCATGATGACCACGAAACAGATCGGCACCACGATAGCGAGCCGGTCCCGAGCGGACGCAAGGTTCTCGAACTGGCCTCCCCATTCGAGGTACGTCCCTGCCGGCAGCTTCACCTGAGCGTCGATTGCCGCCCGGGCATCGGCAACGACGCCCGCCACGTCGCGGTCACGGACGTTCGCCTGCACCACCACGCGCCGCTTTCCGTTCTCCCGGCTGATCTGGTTGGGACCATCGACGACAGCGATATCGGCGACGGTCGACAGCGGTACGAAGCCACCACCGGCAGTCGGTACCGGCACCTGAGCGACCGCCGTGAGGTCCGAGCGCGAGCTTTCGGCCATTCGGATCATGACGGGGAAGCGGCGATCCCCCTCAAAGATCATGCCGGCCTGCCGGCCACCGATGGCTGCGGCAACCGTGTCTTGCACGTCGCCGGCGGTTACGCCGACGCGCGACATGGCGGTGCGGTTCGGCCGGATGTCGAGCATCGGCAGGCCCTCGGTCTGTTCGACCCGCACGTCTGCGGCACCCCGGGTCCGGCGAAGGATACCGGCGATCCGGTCCGCGGTCGCATTCATCTCGCCAAAATCGTCGCCGAACACCTTGATGGCGATGTCGCCGCGCACGCCCGCGATCAGCTCGTTGAACCGCATCTGGATCGGCTGGGTGATCTCGTAGGCGTTGCCGGGGAGGGTGGAGAGACGCTTCTCCAGACGCTCCACAAGCTCTTCCTTGGAGAGACCTGGATCGGGCCACTGCGCCTTCGGCTTCAGGATAACGAAGGTGTCCGTGGCGTTCGCTGGCATCGGGTCCGATGCGATCTCGGAGGTGCCCGTGCGCGAGAAGGCGAAGCGGACCTCCGGCACCTTGGCCAATGCCTTCTCGACCTGGAACTGCATCGCCTGGCTTTGGTCGACCGACGTGCCCGGAATCCGCACGGCCTGGACGAGGATATTGCCCTCGTCGAGCTGCGGCAGGAACTCCTGCCCCAAGGTGGTGAAGGCGACACCGGCGAGCGCCAAAGCGCCGATCGCAATGCCGATGGTGAGCGTCGGGCGACGCATCGCCCCATCGAGCCCCGGCTCGTAGCGCTGTCGAAGGAACGTCACGGCCCGGCTTTCCTTCTCCTCCACCCGCTTGCTGAGCCAAATGGCGATCGCCGCGGGTACAAAGGTCAGCGACAGGATGAAGGCGAACACGAGTGCGATGATGACGGTGAGCGCCATTGGCTCGAACATCTTCCCCTCGACACCGGTGAAGGTCAGCAAGGGCGCATAGACCAGGATGATGATCGCCTGCCCGTAAACGGACGGACGGATCATCTCGCGGGCGGACGCGGCGACCAGCCCGAGCCGCTGTTCCATCGTCAGCTCGCCGTCCCGGCCATGCTGGGCTTCGGCAAGGCGCCGCAATGCGTTCTCGACGATGATGACGGCACCGTCCACGATCAGGCCGAAGTCGAGCGCGCCGAGGCTCATCAGATTGGCCGAAACGCCCGCCTCCAACATGCCGATGCTGGTGAGCAGCATCGTGATCGGGATGACGAGAGCCGCGATCAGCGCCGCCCGGAAGTTGCCGAGCAAGGCGAACAGGACGACGATGACCAACAGCGCGCCTTCGGCGAGATTGCGGGCGACCGTCGATATGGTGGAGTTCACCAGCTCGGTGCGGTTCATCACCGGTTTCACGACAACGTCGACCGGCAGCGAGCGGCCGATCTGGGTCAGCCGTTCGGCGACCCCGGTCGAGACGGTACGGCTGTTCTCGCCGATCCGCATGACGGCGGTCCCGACGACCACCTCATGGCCGTTTTCGGACGCGGAGCCCATGCGCAGAGCCTGGCCGGTCCGAACGGTTGCGATCTGGTTGAGCAGGATCGGCACACCCTCGCGGGTGGCGACGACGGTTCGGGCAAGCTCGTCGGCGTTGCGCACGCGCCCGTCGGAGCGGACAGAGAGCCCTTCGCCGTTACGGTTGACGACACCGGCGCCGGCGCTGGTGTTGTTCCGCTCCAGCGCCGTGGTGAGATCCTGCAGCGTCAGCCGCATTGCGGCCATGCGCTGCACGTCGGGGACGACGAGATATTCCTTGGTGTACCCGCCAAGGGAGTCGACCCCCGCCAGTCCCTCCGTGCTCTTGAGCTGCGGCGTGACGATCCAGTCCTGGACAGTGCGCAGGTAGGTGGCCTTGTCGGCCTCGCTGACGAGGTGATCGCCTTCCGGCGTGATGTAGCTGCCGTCGCGTTGCAGACCGGGCTCACCGTTGCGGTGATGGACCTGATCCAGTTCACGGTACTCGACCGTCCACATGAAGATGTCGCCGAGCCCGGTCGCGATCGGCCCCATTTCAGGGTTTACGCCCTCGGGAAGGTCTTCCTCCGCAGTCCGCAGCCGCTCCGCCACCTGCTGACGGGCGAAGTAGATATCGGTCTTCTCGGTGAAGACGGCCGTGACCTGGGCGAAGCCGTTGCGGCTGAGTGAACGGGTATATTCGAGGCCAGGGATGCCGGCGAGCGCGGTTTCGACCGTGAACGCGACCTGTTTCTCGATCTGGTCGGGGGAAAGGGCAGGGGCGACGACGTTGATTTGCACCTGGTTATTGGTGATGTCGGGAACGGCGTCGATCGGGAGTTGGCGCAACGCGCCTATCCCGAGCAGCGCAGCGGCGACGGTGAGAAGCAGGACTAGCCAACGCTTCTCGACGGAGAGGGTGACGATGCGACCGATCATGGTTCAGTCCTCGTCCCCGCCGTCGCCCTTGCCGAGTTCGGCTTTGAGCGTGAAGCTGTTGGTGGAGGCGATCCGCTCCGAACCGGTTAGCCCGGACGTCACGACGACCTGGCCGCCGTTGGTGCGGCCCAATGTCACCGGGGTCGCCCGGAACCCCGTCGGGGTCCGCACAAAGACGAACGACTTGTCCTCGATCATCTGGACCGCGGCCGACGGCACGGCGACTGTACGGTCGCCGGTTGCCGGCACCAGGATGGAAACATTGACCGTCTCGCCAACGCGCCAGGTGCTGCCGCCATTGTCGAGGGTGACGATCACCGGCACCAAGCGCGTCGTCTCGTCCAGTATGGGCGAGACGAACGTGACGCGTCCTTCCTGACGGCGCCCCGCCGCTGTTACCTCGACGCGGGCACCAGGCTTCACCCGGCCCGCATCAGTGGGCACCAGCGAGGTCGCAACCGTGACCTTGGAAAGGTTGGCGACCCGGAAAAGCTCGGCGTCGGCTGCAACGGTCTGCCCGAGCGTAGCCGAGCGCGCGATGACCTGACCGGCGATTGGTGAGCGCACTGCGATGCGGTTGAGCGCACCGCCCCCGCTGCCGGTCGCGGACAATTGCTGCTGCGCCAGGCGAAGCGCGATGCTGGCTTCGGTCGCGGCGGTCCGCGCCGCGACAAGATCCTGTTCCGGCGAGACGCGCTCGGCGAACAGGCGCTGCTCACGACGAAGGTTCGTTTGCGCGAGGGCGGCACGCGCGCGAGCGGCCTCCACCTCTGCTTTGAGCGACGCCGCTTCGCGGCTCTCGATAACGGCGAGCGGATCGCCG
>LJPK01002853.1:15517-35592 GCA_001430945.1 Amauroascus niger
GCGCAGGCCCCGATACTGGCCGCTGCCGGCGATGTTTTCGGTCTCGGCAACGATCGAGGGGTTGGGGCGATAGCCGGCGACGGTCCGGCCGGCCTCGGCCGCCCTGACCCCTGCTGTGGCGGCTTCGAGACTGGGCGCGGTTGCGCCGGCGAGCGCCAGCGCCCGCTCAAGCGTGAGCGGGGGACTGGGCGATGCCGGCTCGGATGATTGCGCGTGCGCGATCGACGCGCACGACGCCACGGCCAATAAGGCCGCGATGAAACGGGACATGGTGACGAACTCCTGACGAACTTGGATTGCCGCGCGGGAAGCTCCCGGCGGATTAGGCGCTTGTCAGGCTTGGGGAGGTCGCAGAGCTGGGTCCGAAGGCACCGGTGCCATCGGGGCGTGGTTCCACGCTGGAGGAGCGACAGAGAGCCCGGTCACTGAGGCAACGAGCTTGGCCTCGAACGGAACCCCGATATGATGGCCATGGCAACCGCCATGATGGTGCGGATAGGCCTTATCGGCATCAGCCGGCACCTGGTCGGCGTCGCCGTCACTATGTTCGAGCGAGCTGGCAGCGGTGGTATCGACGCAGCCCACCGCCTCGGTCGCATGCGCGACCGATCCCAGCCCAAGCGACAGCACGAGCATGAGACAGAGGAACAAGGCGGAAAGCCGATGCATCGGCCTTCGCCTTAGCAGCTTAGCGAACGCCATGTAACGGCTGCCTGTAAGTGGAAGGGGCAGGCGTGGAAGCGTATCGCAGTTCGGCCCGCGCCTGTCGCATGATCTGGAATCCGCCCGACAGACCGAGCACGGCCATCAACGCGGCCACCACTAGATCGGGCCACGCGCTGTTCAGACCGAAGACGCCGCCTGCAGCCAGCACCACGGCGATATTGCCGATCGCATCGTTGCGCGAGCAGATCCACACCGAACGCATGTTCGCGTCACCGCTCCGGAAGCGGTACAACATCACCGCGACCACGACATTCGCGATCAGCGCCGCAATCCCCACAACGCCCATGACCTCGGCATGGGGCACAGCGCCGTGGAGCGCGCCCCACCCCGCCGCGAGCAGGACATAGAGCCCAAGCAGGGCAAGCGTCGCTCCCTTCAGCATCGCCGCACGCGCGCGCCAGGCTATCGCCATCCCAGCGACACCCAGGCTGATCGCGTAATTGGCAGCGTCACCGAAGAAGTCGAGCGCGTCGGCCTGGAGCGCCTTCGACCCGCCCGTGATCCCCGCGACGATCTCGATCGCGAACATGCCGCCATTGATCGCGAGCGCGATCCACAACGCGCGCCGCCACTTCGGGTCATTGAGGGTGCCCGCCTTGTCGGACGCGCAGCTCGTGCAGGCCATTTCGCCACCTCGATAGAATCGATCTGGCAGCCTATATGCACCCTCTAGTCGCTAGAGGGTCAAGCGCTGTGTCTGATAAACTGACGATCGGGAAGCTGGCTTCGGCGACGGGCACAAAGGTCGAGACGATCCGCTATTACGAGCAGATCGGCTTGCTGGCGGCGCCAGCGCGGTCGGCCGGAAATTACCGGACCTACGAGGGCGAGCATCTGCGGCGCCTGTCCTTCATCCGTAGAGCGCGCGATCTCGGCTTCTCGATCGACCAGGTCCGGGAGTTGATGGGGCTCGCCGATCGACGCGAACAATCCTGTATGGCCGTGGACGTGATCGCCAACCAACATCGTGATGCCATCACGCGAAAGATCGCTGACCTGACGGCGCTCGCGAGCGAGCTGGATGCGCTGATCGACTCCTGTAGCCGCAACACTGTGGCCGAGTGCAGGATCATCGAAGCCTTGGGTCCGAGCGCGGAGGCCCGCTCACACTGAGCGTTTCTAACGGGCGACGCTGGGCTCATGCGCCGATCGAGGCGCGCCGGTCTAAATCAGGGTGCGTGTCGACCCGACTTAGTGTGCCACGTGGCACACCTCCTGTGCAGGAGCGCTGGTCTAAGAAGGCCGTCCCTTGATGCCGAAGGCAACAGCGGGGACGGCCATGTTGCCTTCAACATAGCGCGTCTTCTGCGGCTTTTGAAGAAACAGTTCGCTTACAAAACCGAGGACCGCCTTGAAAGGCGGTCCCGGTGCTAGTTCCCTGATCGGGAAACGGACAATCCGTTGGATGCCGCATGTACCGATTTGATAGGGGTCGCTCTCTGTTGGGACAAGGCTCCTCAAAGGGCCGAATGCGCCACGTGGCACACCAACGGTCATCGAAAGCACGAAAATCGTGAGATGGGCGCTCTCAACGCACGCTAACTCAGCCTGAAAATCGTCAATCTTCGTGCTTTCGATGACCGTTTCCAGCTTCGGTCCTCAAAAGCACGAACGCCTCGCGAGACGCCATAGGCGGCAAGGCGCTACCTCCTGAGCGGCCCGATGTAATTCGTGCTTTTGAGGACCTGAGCAAAGGTGCCGCGCCTGATTTCGTGTCCTTGCGCAACAGCCCGGACCTTGTATCATCGAGAAGCGAAAGCCGATCACGACCAGAGCCCACCAAGCTGCTACTTGGTGGGCTCAAATCATGAAGGCTTGCTACCCGATGATGCCGCCAACGATTCCGATCAGCGTCCGAAATCCCGTAACGGGTCGATCGGTGGTCGTTCGAGGTGCTGGTGCGCTACGCGGCCGATTGATGCTCAGGGATGGTTTGGACCTCACCCGGCCGATCGCCGCGCAAGTTCTTAGGCCCGGTTGCTAACAGTGAGATAGCCAACCTGAAGCTGGCACCCCTCGCAACGGTCGTGGCTAGTAGGCACGCAAGATGGACTATCGCCCACGGCCCCGACCATCACCACTCCGATCCTTGTCTCGCTGTTTGATCCGCTCGCGTTCCTGCTCTTGCTGGCGGACACGCTCGGCGCGGCGCTCGCGCATGACTGCTTCGTAGAGCTTGTTGAGGTGAGGATGCGCGCGCTCAACCCTGGCACGCGCCAGCTCATCGCCGCGGTGACGCCGCTGCCCGGTCACGGGACCGAGATACTCCTTGATCTGACCTAGTCGCTTCGCGAGCTGCGTGGATCGCTGCTGCAACCCGCGCGCGGCCTTCTCCCAACTCGCGCGTGCTGCCTCGTAGGACGGACGCCGCAAGGTTGCCATCAGTCCTTTGGGCGGCAGCGGCTGCTTACGAGCATGATCACCTCTCACCGCCTCATGTCGCCGGTACATTCCATCCGCCCGCACCTGCGCGCGTTGCGCGCGTGCCTGTACGTCCGCCAGCTCGCGTCCGTGTTCGGCCGCCCAGCTCCGCACCACTCCTTCGCGGGTCGGGCGCTGGTCGCCCTGCGGACTTGCCGTCGACCTTTGATACCGCTCCCCTGCCCCACCACGCGTCTTGTCGACCATCGGACGCGCGAGTTCCGGCAACCGGATCTCGCGCCGGTCGGCAAAGGCCCGGGCATGATCCTGGTGACTACGCTCGGGACCATAGTCGCCGGCCATATCCTTTGCCCGATCGCGAGATAGCAAGAGGGCGAGACGGCCTTGATCGGCGAAGTCATCCCGACCATAATGGAGGTGCACGCGGTCGCGGTGACGCGTCATGCCGACATAGCTGCTGTGACGATCCATGCCCGGTGTTGCGAGCGCATGGGCGTCATCTACCGACACGCCCTGCGACTTGCCGAACGTAGCTGCATAGCCGTGATCGAATGCCGCATAAGCCTTCGCGTCGAATTGAACCTGACGCCCACCGTCCAGACGCACCGTCATGCTCCCAGGATCGGCTCGCTCGATAGTGCCTAGCGTGCCGTTCTTGACCCCCAGCGACCGCTCGTTCCGAAGGAACATCAAGCGGTCGCCCGCCGCGAAGTCGCGGGTGCCCCGGTCTGTCGTGAACGCCACGTCCTCGCCAAGTTCGCCACCAGCTCGAAGCCGGCCGCGCGCTTCCTCGTTCAGCTCGCGCACCTCGGCATTGGTATGGGTAAGGATGATCCGTGAACGGTCGGGATCGGCCTGGCGTTGACGATCCCACCCCTCCACCAGCTCGGCCCGCGCCGCCTCGCGCGTGTCGGCGGCATGGACCATGCCATGCGCGGCATAGGCATTCAGCGCCTCGGCCGTCCGTCCCGTGGCGAGCGCCCGCGTTGCTTCCTTCTGCCAGTCCTCCCGCTGCCGGCGAATCTCGGTAATCTCGGCCGCGCCGTGCCGCTCGGTGATCGACCGGAACGCTGCGCCCGCCTCGATCGCCTGAAGCTGCTCGGGGTCGCCCACCAGCACCACCTTGGCCCCGGCGTCACGGGCATGGGACATCACCCGCTCCATTTGGCGCGTGCCGATCATGCCCGCCTCGTCGACCACCAGCACGTCCTTGGGCCCGAGCTGGTCGCGTCCCTGCGCCCAGCCATGCTCAAGGCTGGCGATGGTGCGGGAGGTGATGCCGGAGCCGCCCTCCAGGTTCTCGGCCGCGATTCCCGACAGCGCCGCGCCGCGCACCTGGTAGCCCTCGCGCTCCCACGCCTCGCGCGCGACGCCCAGCATCGCGGACTTGCCGGTCCCGGCATAGCCCACGACCGACGCCAGACCGTCACGGCCGGTGATATGATCGAAGGCGTCGCGCTGCTCGTCGGACAGCGTGAGACCCCGCGCCTCGGCCGCCTCCAGCGCCCCGGCTCGCTGCCGGTGGGACACGCCATGATCTTGGCGCCGCGCCAGCTCGTCGCTGGCCTTCTCCAGCCGCGCCTCGGTCGCGATCATGTCACGGGAGGTGAACCGCTCCTGGTCACGCCCGTCCCTGCCCAGCGCCACCAGCTCGGGGCTGGCGCGAACCGCCGCCATCACTTGGTCGAACTGCTCCTTGCCGTCCGAATGCCGGAACGCGAATGCGGCCAGGTCGCGGGTAGTGAACGTCGCCTGCTGCCGGGTGATGCCGTCGAGCGCGATGCGCGGATCGGCCGCGATCTTCTCGCCGTTCTCGCGCGCGATCCGCCGGTGATCGTCAGCACGCTCGGCATCCTCGCCGCGGTCGAGCCGGCGCATGCCGGCCGGGCCGATCTTATGCTGCGGCTCCAGCTCGATGCCGCGGTCGGCATGGCTGCGATGATCGATCCGCGCCTCAAGCCCCAGCTCGGCCATGCGCTCGTTGACGTGGGCCGCCCATGCCTCGCGCCAGCCTTGCAATAGCTCTCCGCTGTTCCAGTCGCGGTTCTTCTGACCAAAGCCGTCCGGCCCCACGTCGCGCATCGACAGCATGACATGCGCGTGCGGCTTCGGACTGCCGTCCCTCGCCTTGTCCCAATGCACGTTGAGGTCCGCGACCATCCCGCGCTTCACGAACTGCTCGGCGACGAAATCGCGGGTGAGCGCGACGCCCTGCTTTTCATTCATCTCACGCGGGATCGAGAACTCCACCTCGCGGGCGAGCTGAGCATCCTTGCGCTTCTCCCCTGCCTCCACTTCGTTCCAGAGCACGGTGCGGTCGTTTAAACGCTCCGGTGCACCCTGCGGCAACATCACCTCGGAGTGGATGACGCCGGCCTTGTTCGAGAAGTTGTGATTCCGCCCAAGCCGCTCGTCATGCAACTCGGAGGCAGAGCGATAGGCGGCGGATGCGACGGCGCTGGAGCCGTTTGCACGACTGATAATTTTGGCGCTGAAATGATAGATCGCCATTGCGTCCAGTACCATGCACTTTGGAGCGCACGTCGGCAACGACGTATAAGCGCGCACTCACGATCCGCTTCGCTCCTCCTGATTGACCTAGCGGTGTTTTCGCTCCAGTCGAACTTGCTCCTGCCCATCCATGCGCTATGCTGCCGTCAGGAGGCTTGGCCGATGCGGAAGGTCCGGGATTACGATGCAGAGCTGAAGGCGCTCGGCGACAAGGCGCGCCAGCTCAAGGCGAAGCGGGTCGAACAGCTCGGACAGCTTGTCGCCGCGACGGGTGCCGATGCCCTAGACGCCGAAACGCTCGCCGGCGTGCTGCTCGATGCAATCGCCTCAAAGGATGCCGGCGCGAAGGAGGCGTGGCGGGCGAAGGGGGCCGCCTTCTTTCAGCGCCGCGGGCGCAAGGGTCGCGGCACTGCTCCGATCGACGGCGCGGAGCCTGACGCTCAACCGGGCGGCGACGCTGCGCGCGGAAGCCGCGCTACGTCGGACTGATACGCGGGGCTGGGTCTTGCAACGTCGCGAACGCACCCGCCACCTGATCGAGCTGGGCGGACTCGTCCAGAAGGCCGGGCTGGTCGATCTCGCCGACGATGATCGCGCGACCATCTACGGCGCGCTGCTGGAGCTGGTCGGACGTGCGCGGGAGGGGGCTGCCGGCGATACGCTCACGCTCTGGAAGCGGCGCGGCAAGCGGGCCTTCGACGCGGAAGCGGACGAACGGGAGTCTCACCCATGATGAGCATTGATCTCGACGCCCTCCGGAACGAGATCCGCGCGCTCGACTTCGTGCGCGGGGGCCCGGCCGAAGACGCGATGTGGCGCGAAGACGACGAGGACGCCCGCGCCAATCTCGTGATTGAGGGCATGGCGCTGACGCCCGAGGATGACGCCCTGTTCGACATGATGCGCGATGAACGGGTGCCCCCTACCCTCGCCACAGCGATCCTGCTCAAGCTGCTCAGTCATCCCGACGCCGATCCGGCGCTGGCAATCACGCCCGCAGGCGCGAGTTGCTGATGCCCGCCCGGATCGGTCCGCTGTGGGCGCTGCTGATCGGCTTCGTGGTGCTGATGGCGAGCAATAGCTGGTTCAAGGCACGGTTCGGCGTCGGCGACATATCCGGCACGGTGCCGTTCCTGCTGACCGGCCTGGTCCTGTTCGCGATCTGGAAGTTCAACCGCCGCGGCGGCAACCGCGGCAACACGCTGATGGGTTCAGCCCGCTTCGGCGGTCGAGCGGAGGCCCGCAAGCTGGAGAAGGCCGGCGACCTCATCATCGGCCGCTCGGGCAAGTCGGGCAAGCTGCTGCGCTACGACGGCCCCGCGCATCTGCTGACGATGGCACCCACCCGCTCGGGCAAGGGCGTGGGCACGATCATTCCCAATCTGCTGCTGCTCGACCGCTCGGTGATCTGCATCGATCCCAAGGGGGAGAACGCCCGCGTCACGGCCCGAACGCGGGCCAGGAAGGGCGACGTGTGGTGTCTGGACCCCTTCGGCGTCTCCGGGCGTCCAGCGGCCCGCTACAACCCTTTGGCCTGGCTTGATGCCGCCAGTCCGGACCTCGCAGAAGACGCACAGACGATCGCCGACGCGCTAGTCCACGACGCACCGGGGCAAGGGGGTGAAGCGCACTGGAACGAGGAAGCGAAGGCGCTGGTTGCCGGGATTATCCTGCACACCGTCATCCATGAGCCCCCTGCCCTCGCTACGCTCGCCACTGTGCGCGACAAGCTCACCCGCGACCCCGCCGGCTTTGCGGCGCTGCTCGCCGAGATGCAGGCCAGCTCCGGCGCCCACGGACTGATCGCGCGCGCCGCTAATCGCCACCTCGGCAAGTCCGATCGAGAGGCCGCCGGCGTGCTCTCGTCCGCCCAGCGCCACACCCACTTCCTCGACAGCCCGCGCATCGTGGACAGCACATCGGCGTCCGACTTCCGGTTCGCGGACCTCAAGGGACAGCCCGGCACCGTGTTCCTGTGCCTGCCGCCCGATCGGCTTGATACCTATGCCCGCTGGCTGCGGCTGCTGGTGAGCCAGGCGGTCACCGATATGGCGCGCTCCCCTGCCCGTCCGGACAAGCCGGTGCTGTTCCTGCTCGACGAGTTCGCTGCGCTCGGCCGCCTTGATCCGGTAGAGCGCGCGATGGGTCTGATGGCCGGTTATGGGATGCAGCTTTGGCCGATCCTCCAGGACATGCACCAGCTCAAGGCGACCTATGGGGAGCGCGCCGGAACGTTCATGTCCAATGCCGGCGTGATCCAGACATTCGGGGTCAACGATTTTGCTACCGCCGACATGCTGTCGCGCACCATTGGCGATACGACCATTGAGTATCAGACCTTCGGCACGTCCGGCCCGGCGAGCATCTTCGGTGATGGCGCACGCTCTGAAAGCGTCAGCGGCCACGTTGCGGCTCGCCGGTTGGCGACGCCGGACGAAATCATGCGGATGAACGCGGATGATCTCCTGCTGCTGCGACAGGGACAGCACCCGCTCGTCGTCGGCAAAATCCGCTACTATGCGGAACGCGAGTTCGCCGGACTCTATGATCCGGCCTGATCCCACACTGGCAAACCGACGATAGGCGTCGGGATAACGCCCTTTCCTCCCTTTCAACCTGCGCGACGCTGACAGTCACACACCGCCGGATCGGCTTGGCTTCTCTCGGAAGCCTGCGACCGACAGGTCGCCTTGTGACGGCGTTAGCCGGCACGCAGCAAAGGCGCATTGGCCTGTAGGGCCAATTCCGCATGCCCTTCTTCTGCTCGTTGAGCGGTGCGTTGCGGTTAAGTGATTCTGTTAAATAGGAATCGTTAAGAAGGTTAAGGGGACCAAAAAGCCGAGTTCTTGTCGATATTACAATGGCTTATGACAAGGCTTGGTGGGTGAAACCCCGTGATTCGGTGTGTGATCCCCCGATAGTGTGGTGTGTGATCCCCCGAAGCGATGGTGGGTGATCCCCCGAGTCCGCCGATCCTAAAAAGCGGCTTTCCGGGCCGGTTATCCACAAGCTGGCGGGTAGTTCGGCTCCAATCGCGGTGCGGCGAGGCTGGCCGGTCGACTCGGGGCGGTGGGCGAAACCCCGATAGCCAGGGCGGCGGTGGGTGAAACCCCGATAGTCAACGCCGCCCGGCGAGCCGATCCATACGGGCGTCCACCTCCTCGGTGCGCCGGCGATCGGCGTCGAAGCGGGCACGTCGCTCCTCCTCGTCCCGCATCCGCTCGGCAAGCGCCATCGCCTCGGCCTCGCCTCGCCGCCTGAACAGAACGGCGGAGCTTTTGTCGGCCGTCTCGGTCGTCTCCATCGTATAATCAGGGAGCTGGTCGGCCTCGATCACCCGCCGGAGCATCCGGTTAAACTCCTTGGGCTGGGCGTCGCTGCCGGTCTTGTCGCGTAGCAGCTCCACCCGGCACACCCACCCACCCTGCTGCGAGCCGACATGCTTGCGCGCGATGCGATACAGCGCCCGCTCCAGCCCCCCGGACAGCAGGAAGTAATCGGGGTGCATGGTGAGCAGCGACTTCTCGTTGACGATCCCCTCGTAAACCCAATCCGAGAGGGTCAGCGTCATGCCGCGCGGCTGCTCGGTCTCGGCGTCGGTGTCGAAGGTCCAGCTATCGAGCCAGTTGAACCCGGCCTTCTGCCGGCGTGCTGACGCCCGGATAGAGGTCGTAATGGAAGTCGTCTGGAGCCGGAGCAACGCCGCCTGCAGCTCCTGATAGTCCCTGCCCCCGGTGCTGCGCTTGATCGCCCGCAACAGGTCGTAGGGCGTCGTGGTCAGCGTGCGCGGCAGGTCGTTCAAGCCCTGCTGCTTCATGCGATTGAGCGTGGACGCCGCCCATATCAGAATATCGGCGTCCCAGATCGTCGCCATGCCGTAGTCAGGGATGGCCTGCACTCGCACCCACGCCTCGCCGTCCGGGCTGCGATACTCGATCGGCTTCAACCGCTTGCGCTTCTGGAGCGAGAAAAAAGGCCGCTCCATGACCTCGCGTTGGTCGCGGAGCGGAAGATCGCCCAGCGCCGGGATGAACAGGTCGAACTCGGGGTTGGGATCGCGCCGCTTGCTCACGGTGCGAACCTGGTGTGGCCCCGCTTGACGAGATACTGGCGGAGCAGCCGTTCGGTGATGACGGTAAGCGGCTCCCCGCCTTCCTCGACGCTGAGCTGGCGAAGTGCGCGGTGCATGTCCTCGGGAATGTGGATCAGCACCGGCTTCTTGCCCGGATGGCTGCTGCGCCGCGCCGGTATCGCCGGGGCGGGCGTGTCGGCCGATCGTCGCGATCGGCGCGCTGCCGCCCGCTGCGGCTCGGGGACTAGCTCGGCAGTGGGAGCGGGTGCCGGTTCCGCGGTCTCGTCATCAAAGATGCTGGCAAGCGCGGAAGGTTTCTTCGCCATTATGCTACCTCGCTTATTGGCTTAGTCGTATAACCGCTTAGTCGCTTAGCCTCTGCATAAGCGGCGCGCAGCTCGAACGCCGCCTTGCTATCCGGCTCTGTCTCCGCTGCGGTGCGCCCTAATGGCGTCGCCTTGTAGAAGTCCTTGCGGAAGTGAAGGCGGCTGTCGAACATCGTCACCCCCTTGGCCGCGAACCCGGCATGGGCCTCCTGCCCCTCCCCGCCCTGATGGGGAACCTGGGTGAGGATGACGGCGAACGGCGTGCCCGCCTGCTGCACCTGCTTGACCGTCTGCAACACTGAATGAACATCGAGGCCGCGCGGTGCGACGGGGATGATGACGAAATCCGCCTGCTCGGCCGCGAGCATGGCGATGTCCTTGGAGTTCGCCGGCGTGTCGATGATGATGAGGTCGATCTTGCCGCTGGCGCGCCCGCGCGAGACGTGAAGCGGCAGGCCGGCGACACTGCTGTCTTTCACCGTCACGTCGTCGTCGTCGCGGCGCTCCGACCAATAGAGCGCCGATCCCTGCCGGTCGTCGGCATCGAGGATCACGACGGATGCCCCTTCCCGTGCCGCCTCGACCGCGAAGCCGGTCGATAGCGTCGTCTTGGACTGCCCGCCCTTCTGCGCGATGATCGCCCATACCTGCATAGCTGCTGCTCCCTACTAAGCGGCTAAGCGACTTATGCCGCTTAGCCGCTTAGTCGTAAAGTATCTTAGTCCTGATCTTCACCGGCACCTTCGTCAGCGTCCAGCGGATCATGATGCATCGCACCATGCCCTTCGGCCGGACACACCGGCGCGCCCACTTCCTCCAGCCATTTGCGCGCGGTCCTCACCGTGTAGCCGCACGTCTTGCACTCGCATTTGAGCAACCGCGTCGCCTGCTTCTTCGGCCGCGTCGTCTCGCCGCCGGTATCGAGCCGGGCATGGGGGAGTGGGCCTGCGACCGCGAGGATGGGCGCAACCGCCGCAAGGAAGGCGTCGCCCGGCGTGGTGGCGGTCATCTTCCCAACCAGACCAAGCCCTACCGCAATCCGTTTAAACGCCTTCCCGTGCCCGGCGGCGATCCCTACTGCGGCGTGGACCAACTCGTGCGCGAGGATAGCGGCGATCTGCGTCGGCATCGCGTCGGGAGCGTGCGCCAGGTCCGGCCGGATGAAGATTTCAAAGTGGCCGTCATCGCTGCACCTGTTGTCCCAGCATTCGCCAATCGCTCGGCCCCGCGCGCCCCGGCTGGTGAAGCCGATCGCGACGCGCACGCGGGAGGGAAGGGGGGCGTCCAGCGCCTCGAACAAGGGTGCCATGCCGATCGCCACCCGGTTCAGCCAGCTCTCGCGATTGTCGTGATCCATGCCCCGTCTTCCTTCCTCACATCGCCCTCGGGCGATGGCCCTCGGCCATCGTCCCTGCCTCGTGGCGAACAGCGGGAGGTGAGGGGGCAGCGGGAATCCGTCGGGGTGGTGCGGGCGCACGGAGCGAAGCGGAGGAGCCACGGCCCGGCTGATTGCCGTTGCTGGGAGAGGGGGGCGGCGCTCCCCTTTCCCTCGCTGACAAACGACGTCGCCGGCAGCGCCGGCGTCCTCCTGGGCGGACCAGGCCGCCCCGCGCGAGCGATCGTTGCCCGTAGGGGCGAGACGCCGGAGGCGGCTCGATCGTAGCGCGAGCGGAGATAGAGCGCGGTCCGCACGGACGCGCTCCTTCATGTCCTAAGCGACTAAGCGACTAAGCCTATTAGCGACTGTCGTGCGTGCTGAGCGCCGTCAGATCGAGGGCGTGACTGCGGGTTTGACCGTGCGAGGCCATTGGAACACCAGCACGTCATTCTCGTCACGCACCTCGACGCGCTCCGCCAAGTCCATGTCGATGATCTCCCGGGCATGATCCTGAACGGCGCTGAGGGGGTGGCCCTTCCAGGTTTCGCTACCGTCCCAGCGGTGCCCGTTGTTGAAGCGGATGATCTGGTAATCCATCGGATTGGTCCTCGGACATTTGGAAGGTCGAAATGAGCAAGCTGACCAGCGACGCCATCGAAGTCGTCAACCGCAACGCACTTGTGACCGTCGCTCTGAAGCAGGGTTATAACGCCTACCTGCCGGTCTATGACAACGGCATCGACCTGATCCTCCACAATGAGGCGTCGGGCGACACCCGTCTTGTCCAACTCAAAGGTCGTTGGACGATCGACCGCAAATACATCGACCGCGACATTTGGATCGCGTTTCCTGATCGAGGGTGCTGGTATGTGGCCCCGCACGATGAGATGCTGCGGCTCGGCGAGCGACATACCACGACAGAAAGCTGGGCGAGGGGCACCTACAGCAAGACCCCGCTTAGCAGGACGGACCGCGAGGAGCTGGCCGACTATCGTTTCGGCGATCCCGATATGGTGATCGCGGAAGCGGAGAAGCTGGAGCAGGATGGATGACGCATGACGATCGAACGACTCCAACTTCTTCGTAACGTCGGCCAATTCGACTCCGTAGCCACCGACGCGCAACTTCAACTCGCCAAGCTGTCGTTGATCTATGCCGAGAACGGGCGGGGCAAGACGACGCTCGCCACCATCCTGCGGTCGCTCGGCACGGGGGAGACGGCACTGATCGAGGAGCGAAGGCGACTCGGCTCCGCCCATGCGCCGCATGTCGTCCTGGCCGCACCGGGCGCGCCGTTCACCTACCAGAACGGCGCATGGTCGGTGCTTCATCCCGACATAGCCGTGTTTGATGACGGGTTCGTCGCCGCGAATGTCTGCTCCGGCATCGCGATAGAGACGGCGCACAAGCAAAACCTGCATGAGCTGATCCTGGGCGCGCGCGGCGTCGCCCTGAACACCGCCCTGCAGGGCCATGTCGGCCGGGTGGAAGAACACAATCGCGCCCTTCGCGCGAAGGGCGACGTTATCCCGGCCGCCGCGCGCGGAACACTGACGGTGGACGCCTTCTGCGCCTTGGCGGCCGATCCGGCGATCGACGCTAAGCTGGAGGCGGCGCAACGCGCCCTGTCGGCGGCGCGGTCGACCGATGCCATCCGGTCGCGGCCGGCGTTCGCGGCATTGTCGCTGCCCGCCTTCGATCCGGCCGCGCTGAACGCGCTGCTTGCCCGCGGCCTACCGGCGCTGGAAGCGGACGCGGCGGCACGTGTGAAGGCTCACCTCCGTCGTCTTGGCCGGGACGGGGAGGCATGGGTGGGGGAGGGCATGACGCGCATCGCCGGCGCGTCGGAAGACCAAGCTGGCGACATATGCCCGTTTTGCGCGCAAGACCTCGCCGCTTCCCCACTGATCCGGCATTACCAAGCCTATTTCAGCGATGCCTATGGCGAGCTGCGGAGCGCGATCAACCAGACCGGGAAGGGGATCAACACGACGCACGGCGGCGACGTGCCGGCCGCGTTCGAGCGAGCGGTGCGCGTTGCGGTGGAAAACCGGGAGTTCTGGCGATCCTTCACCGACGTTCCCGACATCGACGTGGAAACGGCCGCGATCGTCCGTGCTTGGGGCGCGGCGCGGGACGCGGTGCTTGCCGTTCTGCGCGCGAAGGCTGGCACGCCGCTAGAACCAATGGAGCTTTCGGCGGAGTGCTTGGCGTCGATCGCCGCCTATGACGAACAGCGCGCCACGATCGGCGATCTGTCGGCCGCGCTGCTCGGACGCAATGCCTCGATCGCCATCGTGAAGGAAAAGGCCGCCGGCGCGAACGTCGCCACGCTCTCGGCCGAACTCGCCAAGCTCTCCGCCGTCAAGGCGCGGCACGAACCGGCCACCGCCGCGCTCTGTGACGATTATCTGGCCGAGAAGGCGGCGAAGAAGGCGACGGAGCGACTACGCGACCAAGCGCGAGCCGCTCTCGACCAATACCGCCAAGGGATTTTCCCCGCCTACGAGGCGGCGATCAACGACTACCTGGGCCGCTTCAATGCGGGTTTTCGTCTCGGCTCCGTCACGTCGGTGAACAACCGGGGAGGATCGTCCGCCAGCTACAGCGTTCTCATCAACAACGTCCCAGTCGCGTTGAGCGCGGATGACGGCCCCTCGTTCAAGAACACGCTCAGCGCCGGGGATCGGAACGCGCTTGCCCTGGCCTTCTTCTTCGCCTCGCTGGATCAGGACGCTCGCCTAGCCGAAAAAGTCGTGGTGATCGATGATCCCATGACGAGCTTGGACGAACACCGGCGGCTCACGACGGTCCACGAGATGCACCGACTATATGGCCGGGTCAGCCAAATGATCGTGCTGTCACACTCCAAGGCGTTCCTCTGCGCCGTGTGGGAAGGCGCGGACCGCACGGCGCGCTGCGCGCTCCAAATCGTGCGGGGCGGCGGGGGATCGACGCTCGCCTCGTGGGACGTGCGCCAGGATACCCTGACGCCGCACGATCGGCGGCATGAGCTGGTGCGAGAATATCTCCGGACCAGTGACCCCGCGCGTGAGCGCGAGGTCGCCGCCGCCCTGCGCCCAATCCTGGAAGCATTCATGCGGGTCGCGCACCCCGAAGCGTTTCCACCCGGCACGCTGCTCGGCCCGTTCATCGGTCTATGTCAGCAACGACACGGCCAACCCGGCGAGATACTTTCGCCCGCCGCCACGATGGAGCTGCGTGCGCTGCTCGATTACGCGAACGCCTTTCACCATGATACAAACCCGGCTTGGGAAACCGCCCTTATTAACGACCGGGAGCTGCTTGGCTTCGCTATCCGGACAATCGCCTTCGCATCCTGACCGAGAGCCTCATGTGGCCAGCCGAAAGCGCCGCCGCTCTCGCGGCCTCATTCTCTACCTTGTTGGCCCCTGGTCTGCCCGCAGAGCATCCAGCATGGCCGCGACGCCGGTTTCACCCGGCTCGGCCGTCTCGGCGATCGTCGCGGCACGATTCGCCTGCCACTCGGCCGCGGCGCTTTCGAGGAAATCATTGAGGCGCCCGCTCAAGCTGGAGTTCTTCTCGATGTGCGTCGCGTAATAGACGAACGATGCGACCGCGGTGCGCTGCTTGATGGGGTCCCATAGCGATACGATCCGCAGCATATCGTCAAGGTCGAGCGGTTGGAGCCCAAGCCCCTCCAGCTCACCGCGCACGCCATTCTGAAACGCCAGCGCGGCAATCACGCCCAACGCACCGCGGCGGCCCGTCTCGTTGGCGAAATTGGCGAGGTCGGGCAGGGTGTCGGGTCCTAGCTCGAACTGCTTCACCTCTGCTGAGATTGCGAGCCGGCTTCCTTCCCAACCGTCGACGTCGCCGATACGCTGCAACCGCTTCGACCCCGTGCGGACCTTCTCGATCTCGATTTGAAGGTGTGGGTTGTCGGCGCGAAGAAAACCGAAGGTGATGCCCTGAAAGGACGCACCAGTCGGCTCGCCCTTTTTGGCCGGCATATCGAAGCTTTCGAGCAGCAACCGAAACAGCGGTGGCTCGACCTGCACCGATGCCGGATCGAACGCTTGGCTCTTGAGGGTATCGAGGACGAACTGGTTCACGCGCCCGCGCAGTTCGGCAAGCTGGTCGGCGCTGAAGGTGACAAGCGCGTCGATCCAGCCAGTATATTGCTCCCATGCCTGGGTCGCGTGGGGCGCGGCGCTGGGATAGTCGAACCGCTTATGCTCGGCGCGATAGAAGCTCTCAATCGCGTTGTAGAACGGGCGGAGGGACGTCGTCTTGCCGTCCGGCCGCATCAGGATCAGCGTGTTGGCGCGCTTGCCGCCGCTCGTCTGTGTTTGCCGAGGAAACCGCTCGATCAACTCGGCATAAGAGCCGACGCCGCTGCCTGGGACAGCAAGCTCGCCGATCATGTCGATCAGCGCCACCAACAGGCCGGCCGAGAACTTGCGCCCGGCGAAGCCCTTCTCGAAATCAGCAAATAACTCGTCCGGCGTCATTGTACGATCGCGAGCCTCGACAGGGCGGGGAAGGCGCGTGTCGCGATGCCGAAATACTCGACGTCCCGGTCGGTGCCGATGGCGCGATAGCCAATCGCATCGGCCGCTGCCAAGGTCGAGCCGCTGCCGGCGAACGGATCATAGATGATGCCCACGCCCAGCGGCAGCGCCGCGCGGACGAGCTGGCGCATGAACCGTTGCGGCTTAAGTGAAGGATGCGGAGCGATCTCACGCTCGCGCCCGCGGGTAGGGGAGCATGGGATGACGTCGCGGAACGGTTCGTCGGCGCTGATCCGGCGAAGCCCGCCGGTACCCCACGCCTTGAGGTTAGCCGCGGCGGTGCCGATCATTGGCTTGCGAAAGATGCCCCACGGCTCCCACCCCGACCGCGCCATCATGGAGACGTCGCTGAACTCCTTCTCGGCACCCTTGGGCCGATCGCCACCCCGCAGCGTCGTCACCAGCCGGATCACTTCGCCGCGCTTTTCCAGCCCTGCGCTTTGAAAGGCGTGGAACGTCATGGTGGAGAGCAGCGGGTTGGCCGCAATAAAGGCATGCCCTCCTGGAACAAGCGCCCGATGGATACCGTAAGCGATGGCCGAGAAGAAGCTGTGGAGCTTGGTCAGTTCCTCCTCCGAAAGCACGGTGAAGCGGGGGAGGGGCGAACGCTTCGCGCCATCGAACGACGGGGGGATGCGCCACACGCCGCCACGGCCGCTGCGGAGCTTCTGGTGGTCCTTCTGCTCGTACTCGATCACGCCGTAGGGCGGATCGGTCACGACGGCATGGATGGAGTTGGGCGGCAGCTCGGCAAGAAACTGCACCGCATCCGCCAGCACGTAGGTAGCGTTAGATGACAAATGCTCGCGGCGATCAGCGCCGGCTTCGCGCACCAACTCCCATTGGTCCTCGATGCGCTCGGTCAAGGCCTGCCGCCACGTCGGAACACGCTGGCGCGACGATGTTCGCGCGATCACTGGTTGATTGATTCGAGTGGACATGTTTTGTTCTACCTTCAGGCGGCTTGTCGTGCACGATAATCCCGAAGGACACGTTGGACAGTGGAGCGGGAGACGCGGAATAGGCTGGCGAGCTGGGCAGGAGAGCCTTGGCCAGACTCCGCCTTAGCGATGATTTCGGCGCGCTGCTGACCGGTGAGGCTCGGCCGACGTCCAAGGTGGCGACCGGCTTTGCGCGCGTGCGCCAGTCCGTTCATGGTCCGCTCCCGGATCATGGCGCGCTCGAACTCGGCGAACGCGCCCAGCATCTGCGTCATCAACCGGCCTGGCGCGGTGGTGGTGTCGATCGCCTCTGTCAGCGACCGGAATCCAGCGCCGGCTGCGGTAATCGCTTCCAGCGTGAACAGAAGGTCGCGGAGGGATCGGGAAAGCCGATCGAGCTTCCACACCACCAGGACGTCGCCAGGGGTCAGCGCGCCGATCGCGCGCGCTAACTCGCGACGATCGGTCTGGCCGCCCGACGCCTCCTCTTGGTAGATCGGATCGCAACCAGCATCGGTCAGTGCGCGGAGCTGCGGCGCGAGGTCCTGGGTGTCGCCGCGGGACACGCGAGCATAGCCAATTTCCATGCCCCTGTTCTGACACGGGATTCTGACACCTGTAAACCCGCGGAAAAGCTGGCGACGGCATTAGGTGTCACAACCGGACGGGGCTGTTGAAAAAGGCCGTAGCTCCCCGAGCTGCCCGTCCCGATTGGGATGGTATTTCGGGATTATGGAAGTAGATCGGTTAGCCGGTTCCACCTGAGACATCAGGAGCCACTTTGGGGTCTGGGTCCTGCGCCTTGCCGGTCGCGGGTGCCACCTTCTGGCTCGGCATAGCGGTGAGATAAGCAACGATCGCATCAACGTCCTTCTCGGCCACCGGCGCCTTGTACACCTCACGCATCTTGGTGACGGTCGCCTTCCACTGGTCCGCCGATAGCGCAGGCTGGGTCAGCGCCATGCTGGCCGAGTGGCACGAGGTGCAGTTGGCGTTGATAACGTCGGCGTGCGGGCCGTCGGGATAGGTCGCGTCGTCGACCGGCAGGTCAACGCTAGTTGAGGCAAGCGAAAAGCCGCGCGCCGACACGCTGGCGGGCGGCGCCGGCTCGGACGTCTCGGATATCGGAACGGGCGCCTTGCGGCTGCTCGGCGCGCCGATCGAGACGAGGATGATGCCGGTCAGGCCGATCAGGCCAGCGGCCAGCACGCCGGGGGAGAGGGTCTTCATGCTACTCGCTCCTCAAGCCGCGATGATGGTGGTGGTCTCAATGTTGCCGCGCATGAACCCGCCCGGGTTCCAGATCGGCTTCATCGGCTGGGCGACGCCGTTGGTATTCCAGCAGCGCACCATGATGGGGTTGGGCCCGCGTCGCAGCGGCACGCGACCATCCCAGCGCCGGAAGCTGTACCTGCCCTCGTCCGCGCCGAGCGTCGTCCTGTACCAGGTGCGGCCACCGTCCGACGACACATCGACCTTGGCGACGCCGCAATCGCCGCCCATCGCGATCCCGCCGACCGGGATCGATGCCTCATAGGCTATCGTCTGGCCATCGGGCAGGCTGGTCATCCAGCTGCGCGGGATCATGCGGTTGATGGGGACAGTCGGGAAGTCTCTGGCGCCGGGCGCGACATTCGCGCCCGGCGTCGCGGGGATCTTGTAGGCCTTGGCCATCCAATACTGGTCGTCAGGGCCGGGCAGTACCTCGATCGCGTTCAGCATCTTGACCCAATAGGTCGAGTACCAGCCCGGCACGATCAGCCGGCAGGGAAAGCCATTGAGGAGCGGCAGCTGCTCGCCGTTCATGCCGAAGGCGATCATCACTTCGCCGTCGCGGGCATGGTCGATGTCGAGCGCCTTCTCAAAGTCAGGGGCGCCCGCCACGACCGGTTGATCGAGCGCACCGAAGCGCACCTGCACCGCGCCTGTCTTGACCCCGGCGAGGTCGAGCACGTCGCGCAGGCGCACACCGAGCCATTTGGCATTGCCCATCGCGCCGTTGCCCCATTGCGCGCCGGCAACACGTGGCTGGAACAGCCCACGGCTGTTTCCCGAGCATTGGTTGACCGCCGCCATCTCGACCCGCGGCAGGCGCAGCAGCTGGGCGAGGCTGATCGACAGCGGTCGGTTGACGTGGCCGAAGACGTTGAGGCGGAAAGTCTCGACATCGATCGAGGTCGGGATGTCGGCCCAGTGCCAGCGGACGAAGAACTGGTCGTTGGGCGTGAACACCGACTTGTCGAACACGTCCATCGGCGTTTCCAGCAAAGGCGGATGGACACGCTGGAGGATCATGCTGCCCTTGCCGGGAAAGGCGCTGGTCATCGGCCGTTCGGCATTGCCGCCAGGCAGCTTCAGGTCGACGAGCTGCTGTGCCAGCGCAGGTGCTGCGGCAAGGCCGGCGCTGCCGAGCGCGGCATGCCTAAGAAAGCGGCGACGGCTGGTCTCACTCGCCAGCCCGGCGTCGAAATTGTCCATGACAAGGCTCTCCTGTGGCCAGCCACGCTGGCGGATCGAAGGGGCGTTCTGCAAGTGATCGAACCGACTGATCCGATCACCACGGCGGATCAGTTCGGGGTGGCGATGCAGGGCGAGACGAACAGGTTGCCCCGCCATGCGCCAGCCAGCGTCTTGGCACCGACCAGCAGCCACATCGCCGCAAGCGCGACTGTCAGCACCGTGCCAGCTATGCCGAAGAAGCCGAGGTTCAGCGTCGTGCCGAGGCGGAAGGTGGCGACGGTGTAGACGCCGAGCGGAAAGGTATAGCCCCACCAGCCCAGGTTGAACGGCACACCAGCGCGCCAGTAGCGGATGGTGATAAGCGTCGCGAGCGCCAGCCACCACAGGCCGAAACCCCACAGGCAGAGTCCGGCGACAACGCCGATCCCTTGAGCGACGCTACCGACATCGGCCAACCCGTGCGCCGCGAGGATCGCCGGCGCATCTGCCCCGAGCACCAGCATGCCCAGAGCACCCGTGCCGATCGGCCCCAGCGCCAGCCAGGAGGATGCCGCCATGCTTTCATGCGGCAACTTATGGAGTGCCATGCGCAGGATGAGGATGGCGAGGATGCCAAACGCGACCGGCACCGAATAGGCCCACAGCACATAGGAGGTCGCAAGCGTGACTAGCTGCGCGTGGGGATCGGCCAGATGCGGCGCGAGCAGCCCGCCGCTGGCACCC
>LJPK01002907.1:0-25672 GCA_001430945.1 Amauroascus niger
TTGACAGATTTTGAGCTTTCAAATCAATTTAACAGATTGATGTTCATCTCAATGTTCAATCAATCAAATTTGTCAGATCAAAAATTACCATTCTGTTCAATCATTCTGAGCTCTTGAATGGGTTGGGTATAGATATCTGTCAGGTAGCTCAATCTGAATGCCAACTCTAGTCAAAGATAGTAAATGATCTCAAAGATGTTAAAGATTCACAATTCATCCCAAAGACAACAAAGAGTTGTAAAGGATCAAAGGTTTGTAAATGATCAAAGGTTTGTAATGGTCAAAGAATCATAAAGAGATTAAAGAGTTGCAATCCTAACAGGTATTTTATGTTCAATTTTGATTATATTCTAATTCTGATTTCATATTATTTTATTGAATTACTGAATATATTTTATTTTTCAATTTCAATTTCAAATCTTTTCTGGTTGTTTTATAATGAATTTTTTAAATGGTAAAAATCAAGGGTAATGTGTGATCGTTGGGTGGCAGTGATCGTTGGGTGGTCAACTACATTAGTTAGTCAACTAGTTGGTTAACTACCCTGTGAACGGAAATTGGACCCCAAAGACCACAGAACCCAGCGGCCATTTCCCTCATTTTTTCCTTTTCTCTTCTACCATCTGGGGGTTGATCAGGAATCTTAGGATTCGAAACACCGTGGGATTCTCGCCATGGAGAACCTCTTAACAGCGGTCAAGACAGTACACATAGGGAGGCCTGATGAGGAGGGTGGCCTTTCCGAGGCGGTGCCACAAAGCACCCTCCGTTCCTCCACAGAAATGCCCAGGACAGAGGAAACTTGTATCATCAGCACTCCTCAACAAGCTCTCCACGTTCTCGGCTCGGGGCCATCGAATTCTCAATTCCTTCAGGTTTTGAATTTCTTCGATCCCCTGAATACACCAACAACCGGTTATGACATCACGGACCCGGACCCATCCACAATACCCGTCTTGAATGGTCTGATTGCTCTTGCAATCAATGACCGTTGGGCCATCATTGAGGCAGAGCATAAACTGTTTCCCAAGTCCAAGAGGGACAAGTCTCCCCGGGTGATAGTGCTTAGATGTTTGACCAGTGTAAGCGGAATTGGTGCGTTGATTGCCAATATCCGTGCAAATCTGGATCAATTCGAAGCCCAGCAACGTGGCGATAGCCTAAGCAGGCAGATACTACTACGTGATACACTTTCGGCGCTCTCGTATGTCCTGCAAGCACCAGGCTTGTTACTAAGAGTCTATCAAAGAATCGCTGAAATTGCGTCTCCTGCTAAGAAACGATCTGCTTGGTCACAGTTCATCATGTTTCTCGCATCTGGCCGGGTAGTGTCCATTGCAGGTGAATCATTTTGCAAAATGAAAGACGTTGAGATTCCTGACTCCATACGGTGGGTTGGTGAAGGTAAAAGGTACGCCTCTTGGATTGGCCGTTGCATTGTATCCATGGCTTTAAACTTGGAGGACGACGACTCGGAGAGTTGGAATAGTCTATCGAGATTTACGCAGCGCACTCTGAGTCTTGGGTATCGCAGTAAGTAAACCTACCCCCGAAGGGCGTGGTTCGATTTTCACAGCCTAACTAACATACACGCAGGCGATCTTCTGCACGAGGTATATTCCGGTCTTCTATTGCAGCCTGAGGCTCGAGTAAAGTCATTTGGGTCCTTGATAGGCCTGCTGGAGTCACACTCCCAGAAGCGCGTCTTCGACTCTATAGTGCATGATCTGGAGGCAAAATATCTTTCGGATACTGCTGGCAATAATTATCTTCCGTTGCATGATACTGACGCTCGTTTTGCAATCCAAGGTATTTCGGCAGTGGTAGCATTGATTTTAGACTTACTGCCTTGCCTTTCCACTCATCTCATTGATTGCCTGGTTAAAGGCGTTGATGGCAATATTAAGGGCATTAATATGCGTCGTGCTCTCGTTGCAATATTCGCAGAACGCACAGGTACCGTTACCTACCCACTGGTCCCGAAAATCCTCTAATTGAATCACTAGATATTCTATCTGAGATATTAAACAGAGCCATCTTGCTGTTCGGAGATGAGCTATACATAAAGCACACGCCACTCATGGTTCAGGAGGGTGCGTATACTGGCATTTTAACACAATATCCATGAGCCCGTCATTTTCTAATACTGTGGCCATCAACATAGCCAACTGCCAAGTCATTTTGCTTGTTGCAGGATACCTACGCAGATCTAGTGCGGTGGAGCTGGGTACCATCACTAAATCAAGGCCATATCTTTCTGCAATCACGCACAGAATTGGTGCATCCCTCCCTCGGTCCCGGTTTCTAGGCATGGTTGTAGGAATGGGTCTTTCAAAATTGACAGATCCTCTCGATAAAATTATGCGATTCCAGTCAAAAGAGATGGAGAGTCAGGATGCTTTGTGGTATATGAGCCTTACCGGAGTTAGCGATCAAATTGGTAGTCCCAGTGATTTGGCTACTATACAAGCTGCCGGGACACAAAAACGCGAACCAGCAAACTCGACAAAGCCGCAAGCTTCCAAACGGCCAACTAGTCCTCTATCAAAGCCTGTCACCAGTCAAACCAGGATCCTTAACATCGAAGAGGTTTCTGATAAATCTGATGAAGAAGATATCCGTGGATACGAAAAGCCAGATTTGGATGCATCGGACTCAGAAGAGGACCCGAGCCTTATCCAGCGCTCGAAACCATCTGCTCCCGTGTATGTTTCAGTTAACTAACCGAATATTGAAGACATGCTAACATGTAAAAAAAAAAATCCAGATATGTCCGTGACCTGGTCTCCGCTCTCAGGGATACAGAAAATCCAGATCGCTATCATCTAGCTATTTCGACAGCTCCAGACCTGATACGTCGCAAAACCGCGTTCGGCACGGAAATCGTCGAAAACGCCAACGAGCTTGTTCTGCAATTGATCTCTCTCCAGGATAAATATGACATGCCGAATTTCCACGAAAAGCGAATGGCCTGTCTTATTGCGCTTACCGTCGCCCTTCCGTCCCAAATGGGACAATGGATGGCTCACGCGCTTTTCAATGTCGATCTTTCCCTCGGACATCGGTCATCTATTCTAGTAGCGCTCGGGTTGGCCGCCAGAGAACTCGCTGGGTTTGGAGAAGAGGATGCAAAAACTATGGGATTGGGTGACAAGCCTAATCAGTCATTGTTTCCTTCAGACAGACTACCGGAGCATCTAGAACCAATATATGGCTCGCCCAAAGGGTCGATTGAGGACATATCAAAGAAAATTTCGCAAAATATCTTGGAACCCTTGGCTTTGACTGCAGCAGACAAGTTATCTGGGCCCAATATCATGAAACTGCAGCCCCTATCTTCGCATGGAGATGAGCAAAGACGGAAAAAATTGTCGGAATTGAAGCAAAGACAGAAGAAGGTGCCAAAGGAAATGTACAAAACTCTGTCAGAAGCTTTCCTTATGCCCTTGTTGGGTGAATTTGGTGTGATGATGTATACAATGCGGTAAGTCTGACAATTTTCTTGGAAAATCCAAAATGCCGCAACACTAATGTTAAATAGTTCCTTTGGGAGTAGCAATCCATTCTTAGAACCGCATCTGATCTCCCTCTTTGTCCAAACAATCACCCTTCTCCTTTCTACCATCGGACCTCATGCGCCGACTATCAACATGTTCACGAGCGAAGTGTTTTCGCTTCTTACCACATTGCACAATTTACCTGTTGCCACTGATCCCGTCGTCTTGCCGGCCATTCTATCCCTATTCCTCACTGTTGTAGATGTTAACATAGTTTCTGGGAGTACTGCGGAAGAGAGCTTGGTGACTCAATGTTCTACGTCCGTCGTGGAACTGCGCGAATGGGTAGACGGTGTGTTCGAACGGGCGCCGAAAGAGGATGAACGCATAAGGGCACTGGCAGCGGGAATTATGGTAAAATTTGACGAGGTTACGACAAGGTATCAGGGCCGGTTGCTCGGCCTGGATAGTAAATTTGAATATTGAAGCGGAATCTTAACGATGTCACAATAAAAGGGTGACCTGAGATATGAACTCAAAAACGCGAGCCGCCCTCGTGCTATTTGATCCATGGAATGGTATTCCTTGATCGCTGGGATTACCCATTATCTATGATCAAAAGGAAGGTCGAATAAGCAGCACTTTCTTTACGACATCGACGGCTCGAGAGTAGCTGTTTCCATAGCAGCCTCTATTATCTTATTGCCGTTGATGATGCCTGTTGTACAGATCATTATACGTCTTCTTGCTGCTTCCTGTTGGGCAATGAAACGTAATGCAGCGATTTCTGTGAACGTAATTCCACCCAAAAAGAAAATGAAAACGGTCTTAATACCCCCTGCTCCAGTTAATGTTTGTTTCGCACGAGTGGCCTTCTCTTCGGATTTTTGGACGACGTTGAATGTCGACCCACGAGCACTTTTCACTATGTCTTCGAACCCTAACCAACCGGGAGATGGGGTGCCACCGGATGCAGCTGCGGCCGGTGCAGTTAAATTTTTCGTTAGAGAAAGGATGTGTGCTTTCTGTAAGATGCATTGAATCAGGCGAATACTTAATGGTGCATAGCCGCTGTATACATATGCTATGTCATTTGGGTTTTGTTCATCAACTTCGTCAACAATGAGCCGAAGTGCTTTCCGAAGGTAATTGTAATTTGTTTTCAGACCGGGGGCTCCCCCGCCACCGCCGGTGGGTAAAATCATAGCGGTGGCTGAAGTCCGTGATTGAAGGAGCTCCATCTTTTCAAGAGCGTTGAGGGTCAACAAATGCTGAAAACCATAAGCTTGAAGGATTTGTCTTTTGAAATTATCAAGATCTCGCGGACGAAGGCCACCGGAGATACATGACTCGACACACAACAGTCGCAGTACGGACGTGATAGGGATGTCCCGCGCGATTAACTCTTCAATTAAATCGTGCTGAGTGGTAGGATCTGCGCCCGCTGCTATGTTTTGTTGAACTTCAAGGATCCGTCGGAAGACATCAGATCGGGTTTGGCGCATAATCTCTTCCGCGAGGTTTGTATGTATTTTTAGGCTTGTATGTTCAGCTTGGTAAGCGGGGAGTTTGTTTACAAATTCTCGCAGTTCCGAAGTTGTTTTCGCGCCATGTCGACTCTCGTAGTCACTTTCCAACCGTCTCGCAACTTTATTCAGAAGGCCCCCAACGATGGCAAAATTTGCGTCGCGAAGTTGGCTGAAGAGTGGATCGGAGGAATCTACCTGGATTTTGCGTTTCAGCGCCTGTTTTGGTGCCGATGATGGGCCAGAAGAGGCTGGGCCTTGCGATGCTTGACCTGGAGTGCCTGCACCGATAATTGTAGAATCAACCTCAGTTTGATTATTATTAATCCCAAAAAATTCATCAACGAGCCCCTCGTATGTCAGCTGTGTCATCAATACCGACGCAAAGTCGACATCACGGTCAATGATAATCAAATTTTCGATAGTGGAGCTGACCATAAGTCCCCTACTTGACCCATCCACCAGGCCAGATGATTCTTCTGCGTCTAATTCCTTTCTCATACGTAGCAACTGATCCGCTAGTTTTCTGGCATTATCGCCCTTTCCGACGATGCGCGGAAAGAAGCCATGTCTTTTCTGGAGTCGCATCAATGCTTTTGCAGAAACATTTATCGAACCAGGGTTTCGATGCTGGTAATTGTTAGACGTATGGAAAATAGAAAATCTGATCATTACATACCAAGTATAAATCACCAAAAGACTCTGGCAACTCAAGAGAGAGGAGATCATTCTCAAGTGGGAAAAAATAAAATGGAAGCTCAGCAATATTCACATCACCGATAATTCCTTCTTCTTCAAGGATCCGATTTGAAACCAGTGTCCTACGTGGCACCCAAAATATTGAGAACTCGTGATCCACGGTGCCATTCTGTTGAAGCTTACGAATCTGAACTAGAGGTGAGATGTTAGCTCATACTGATGGCTATCAAACTGTGGAGACGGAAAGAAAGGGAGCCATAGGAATGAGCGTCAATGAATATTTCAACAATCAATGTAGGGAACTCGACTGACTACGAAGAGTGGAAATAAAAAACCCACGCAGTCTACTGTTTGTCCCAGAATTTGAGAAGAAGTAAAAAGGTAAAGAAAAAGGTAAAGGATAACATCAAACACAAGCAGAAGGTAAAAAGAAAGGAGAAAGGACGTTTCACGCACATACCGGCAACAGATTGTACGTGGCTGGGGTTCTCTGCATGAACTAAGAATATAACATTTCGTTGAGAAGAGTCAATATTCTCATTTTCAAGCAGGAATACACGGTCGACTCCATATTCCTGGAGGACAGAGAATTTGACAAACACCCCGAGAGGACCAGCAAGACCCTTGCTAATTACGAGATTCTTTTTGCCCCTTACCTAAAAGACATCAGTAACAAAAGACGGGGGAAAAAAGAGGACAGCAGCAAACCCACCGCTTCAAGGAGGTTTAGGAGGTCTTTTCTGCAGTTCTCCTTGATGTAATCAGCTTCAAGACCCAGGTGAGGACCCATCTTCACCAATTTGGCCGCATTGAAGCAAGGCGTATCAAGAGAGACAGGCCTGACGCAGTCATTTGAGTTCTCCACGGAGGTGATGTGCCCAGGGCTTTTCAGCAAATGTCAGCTTGTGGTGTGAAATAAAAACTGCGACAAGAAAAGGGGAGTTTTCGAGTTTGAGGCGAAGTCGGAAGTTAGGCAGCACCTAACCGGAAACGACCTAGTCTTAACTACCCCCGCCACGACGAAGCACGTGTCGCTGCTGGCTGAACGGCCGTGTTTAGTTACCTGTCCCGCCCCCCTCAATCGCAAGCTGTAACAAAGGGCCTTTTCACCCGCTGCTTTGCTCGACTGAAAGAAGAAAAAAGAAGAAGAAAGCAAAATCATTTGTGTTATTTACACCGCTCAGGCTTTTCGATTTCTCTAATACTTCCCCTTAAAAGCAGCCCTCTCTGCCTTTATCCCTACAGCTCTGCAGTACAAGATGCGGAAGTTGGGCTTTGGTAAAAAGAACGAGAACGGAGACGATGACAGCAGCAGAAAAGCTCTTTTTGGCTCGAGATCAAAAGCGAAGAGTCCAGCTCCCCAGTCAAATCCTTACGCCCAAGCCCCTTCCTACTCGGATCCCTATACTGAGGCAAAATCTAAGATCTATGGCCCTCCCCAACCCCAGCCTGGTAGTGGCGGGCTACCCGGCGGTCCAAAGCAAGGATACAGTGGTATGAACCGACCTCCGAACCAGATGGGAAACTCGGCAAGAGACGTGCATGCCGACTCCAATGGCGGCGGTTATGGCCCGGGAAGACAAGGTGTTCAAGGAGGGTATGGCGGGGACAAATACGGAGGCGGTAAGAATAATTCTGATGGAGGCTCAAGATATGGCCCTGGAGGCTACGGTGGCCTTGGAAGTGCAGATCCCAACGCGGGAGATGATAATAGGAATGCTCTCTTCGGAGATGCACGGCAGCGGCTCCAGGAACGGCAACAGCAACACGATGATGGTCATCCTCCCCCGTATAGTGCTCATGCTGGACGCCAGGACGAAAGCGGTGCACCTGGTACTACATCCGGAGGCTACGGCGCCTATCAAGACAGGCAGCTTACGGCAGAAGAGGAAGAGGAGGAAGACGTCCAGGCCATAAAACAGGACGTACGTTTTATGAAGCAGCAGGACGTGTCCTCCACTCGTAACGCTCTCCGCGTGGCCGCCGAAGCTGAAGAAGCCGGCCGTGGCACCCTTGCCCGTCTAGGTGCGCAGGGCGAACGAATCCACAACACCGAGAAGAATCTCGATCTTTCAGCAAACCAGAACCTCATTGCAGATGAAAAGTCGCGAGAGCTCAAGAAGCTCAACAAGAGCATGTTTGCTATGCACGTTTCGAATCCATTTACAGGTGGAGAGCGACGCAAGGCGCGTGATGAAGCGATTATTAATCGGCATCAGGACGAGCGATTGCAGCGAGAGGAAACACGGCTAGCTGCGTTCCGGACAGAGCAACGTTTGGGTCAAACTTTCAAGGACATGGAGAAGAAGGGTTCCACAGCATCGAAGACAAAGTCTAATCTTGCAGAGCGATCGAAATACCAGTTCGAGCAGGACAGTGAAGATGACGAGATGGAGAATGAGATTGAGTCTAATCTCGATGCACTCCACGGTGCAGCAGTGAGACTCAACGGTCTTGCCAAAGCTACCGGAAGAGAACTTGAGGAACAGAACAAGCGTTTGGATGTTATTATGGGCAAGGTACGTATTTCTTTCCGACCCCTAAACGTTCTCCTATACTAATGGCTTGGTGTTCTGTAGAGCGATTCTGTGGACGACCAAATTCACATGAATCGCGCCCGGCTGGACCGGATTCGTTGAATTGCCTCCTCGTTTATACTGCAAAGAAATTCAAGTTGGTCT
Organism: Amauroascus niger; assembly: GCA_001430945.1. Lineage (NCBI taxonomy): Eukaryota > Fungi > Ascomycota > Eurotiomycetes > Onygenales > Onygenaceae > Amauroascus > Amauroascus niger. The sequence continues at coordinate 8,404 of LJPK01002907.1, forward strand.
AATACCGGAGTACGGGCCTTTTTTTCACATTGGGACATCCTTGGCTTCATACATTTTTCTCAGTCATAAAGCACATACCCACTGGTTTACTTTATCCTCTAATCACACAACCCTTTGATCCTCATAACCCTATCGGTTCAGGTAGAACGTTACGGATGATAAACCCAGGTTTCTCTTCATCAATCCCATTTAATGCCCGACTAAACGTTTATGGGCCTATAATACATGCATTCGACATACAGGTATCCCGGATTGTATAGAAATGTCGTGTGGTATCAAAATTCAGCCGTCAAATACATACACGCTCAGCCATCCCTATCATCAATCGCGGTATCTAGAGCAAAACCAATCAACATACATACAAGCCAAGCTCACACGCGACTAAAATAAATAAAAGGCGAAAATCAGCAAAGCAACACGCTCATTTGTTATTAGAATGGCTTCATCCGTCATTAAAATGTTTTCCTTCCAGAGGGTATCAATAAAACGTCCAATGTAAACTCGCCTGACTGGGTTGGACCATTCTTCTACGCTGGGATCGCACTCAACATTTCATCAAGCATGCTATTAGCCCAGTCAATATCGGTCCCAGTCCCGGTCTCCTCTGGAAAGCTCGTACTCTCCATCTTCTGCTTACAACCAAGATCCAAGAAGTCAAGATTGACGTCCTGGGCGCATTGGTATGGCGGAGATGATGACTCTCGTCGTCCTGGGCAGGGATTTGCGGGAGATGATTGAGCTTCTTCCTGAGCTGCGCACATCATATCGATACTCTTGACTTTGGGTGCTAATGATCCAGTTGGTGTGGCCAACGGGGTTTCAGTAACAAGTGGAGCATCTGCCATGGTTATATCGTCAGTAGTTTGAGTATCGTTGCTTGTGAATGAAGAGACCGAAGGTTTCTGGTCATTGTTGTGGTGCTGTTCCTGTGAACCTTCTTTTAAAACAGAGATTTCCTCTACTTGCGCACTATTTGGAGACGTGGATAGTGGAACATTTTGCGCAGGCAATCCACGGACAACAACTGGGAGGTCGCTGTCCTGTGGATATCGACCTCGGGCAAGGGCATAATCGAGAGTGAGAGACAAACGCAAGTAAAAACGCGGTTGGCGGACGAAAACTTCTGCCCAACCCCTTGTTTCTTGGGCGGAGTTAGAATCATCACCTATATGTAGTGTTATCAATATGCATAAACGCCAAATACTGCCGTTAAGATCGCACCCACCTTCCACTGGTTTTATCCTGATTGAAAGATTTTGAGCTTCCGCAAACTGAAGGATTTCCCGTATATACACTGCAACATCGTCGGTTCCATCATACCGACTTCGATATAATTGCATAACTTCGGCGTAATATTGCAAACGACGTTTCCTGGTGGCTGATTGAGATACAGACCCCGAAAGTTTAACATCAAGTGCATTTAGAACGAGAGGAAGGGCGTATAAGCAATCCTAAAATCAAGACTCATCTTAGCATTATAGACCCAATACTCAACTCATCACCAGGCACCTTGGATGACACTTACGCGCTGATAGGAAGGTGACGTGCCACGCCGTGGGCTAATAATCGTTTCACGCATTTAGTTATTCCCAATGCTGCGTCCTCCAAGTCATCTCTGATTGTTTCAAACCGCTTTTCATACGAACTGGATAAGAGTTCCGAATTGGCTTCAAGTAGCAAAGCTTCATAATGGCATAAAGCTACTCGGGCAGCACTAGACATATATCGTCAGACATCCTCAAGTAAAGGATTTAAGTTAGAAATAACGTACTGGTAATACATATACGTCAGCTCAGAGTAGAGTATGACAGACTCATGTGCTTTGTTTGGCCCGCGGAAAATGTTAAATGCCGCTTTGGCAGCTTGTGCCCATTGTGTCAGGTCTTCTCTAAACCTCGCAAGTTCCGCAAAACTAGCCTCAAGGTCTTCTTCCGTCATAGATTGCGGCTGTGTGAAACCGTTTGCAGCATAGACCGTTGACACTACACCTGTGAGGACCATCGCAAGTTGACATTGGAGATTCAATACTCTCGCTAGATGGCGCTTCGTTTCGACGTTGTACACCTCAGAGCAGTAAATCTCCTCTTGCACGTCTTTCTCATCCATAGGATCTAATGACAAGTCAAAATTAGGTGGGGTTATCTGGAGATGCCGTCGTAAGCCCAGAGGTAGGATTCTGTCGCGCAACAGAATGGACCACCATAATCTCTTCTTGACATCGCGGAGTGGGTCATCCTGATTCAGTTTATGGTAATTGTGGGCCTCAAAATGCATTGCGTTTTGAATTGCACTTGTGAGCCATAGGCTACCGGCATGAAGGTTAACCGATGAACTTTGATAAGTGAGAAGCACGGAGCCTTGCGCTTTCGACAGCACATTATGTTCAACATTGAGATCATATATCAACTAGGAAAACAGGATTAATGTCAGCTTGCTCGAGTTTCCAACGTCGCAGGTAACTTGCCTTTGCGCGGCTATACAGTATATTTCGTGCCGTGCGAGTATCCGGAAATCCAGCTGCACTGATAACGCGAAACGGGACAAACTAGGGCACAGAACCATACGGATTAGCTTGGCATATAAAATGACACAAGAAACGTGTAGGCATACCGCGCAGCTCGCAAACAACATCGCTTGAAACACAAATAGTGACATAGTCCTAGGCTTTCCAGAGTGACCAGGCCGGTTGTAATAAAATCTCCAGAAATCTCCCTCATGAATTACTGGGAGGCATGGATGAACATGCAAGAAGTAATGTCGAACGAATTCGTCCAAAACTGGGGCCGCGGGGACATGCAAGCATCCTTTCAATTCCAGATATCTAACATCTTCTGCGGGCAATGTTGCAAGGTCACTCAATTCCAGGAAGCGGTAAAACGAAAACACAACGTTTGCATTGTGGCGTGGAGCGTCAGGGGCGGTTGGAAGTATGAATCTTGGGATCTGGGCTTCTAGTGTTGCGAAGGTATCAAACGGGATTTCTCCTAGATTGCATTAGAAATGCCCCATGACTGATAGACAGAGATGGACAACTCTTTATCGTGAACTGCAATAAACAGCGAGAACTCTATCTCGGAGCAATACATACTCTCTTCCCACGGACTTGGATAAAATTGGTTTTGTATTGCTGAAACTGCGAATCGGGGTAACTCTGGAACTTGAACGACATCTTCAGCCGCGCGCATCCCAACGCCATGATTTGAATGGCGAACCAGGGCATTGGATGTGGCTGTATCTGTTGCCGGAGGGGCTTTTACTCCGCGTCTAAATGATTTCACCAGTAAGCTTAACAATATTTGTGCATACCTAATCACCTAGGCCAACAAACAGCGATAATTTAAAACAAAATAACAAACTTAGGAAGTCAAGATGACTTACCCTCTGCTCGAACTTGCCCGAATAGCACATTCATGGCCATCAAGGCGACAGTTCGTACACGGATTTCCGTGGATTGAAACATCACAGCGGACCTTGCGTTCATGACACCATATACACGCCATACGTGCCCGTTTTCTGGGCCTCTGGGAGGGGTCCATTTTCGGACGCGGCGGAATTGACGAGCGCTGGCCCGTCGATAAAGGCGACGAAACTTGGTCTTTCTGCATCTGTTCTTGAGCTCGTTTGATGTATGGGGAGCATAGCTGATTGACTGAAAGGTGGGGGAATGTGAGGGAAGAGGATAGCTAGAGGGGTTAGGGATAAAAGTACAATGGACCTAGGCTCCTAGGGCCTGGGCTAGAAGGTCAAGTCAGCGTGAGTGGAGAGCTAAAATGTCGGCATCATTCTAAGATCCTAGCGTCAAACACGCTTCTCGAGGAATCCCGAACTCAACTGGGCAAGTTGAGCTCTAAACCCGTAGAACTCCGTCTGCCAACTACACAGCAGATGTCCATACTCTGCAGCAGCGGCCCCGCCAGAACTGCACTGAAGCTTGATAGAAACAATATCAGTCATGTCATCACTGGCCAGACAGTGGCAGGGAGTTTGCTTGGTTTCCCGTTCATTCTGGTTGACTGAAATGCACATGCGCAATGTTACGATTCTGAACACTGTGGCAAAAACACCTCAAAGGTCTCGCCTTCCGGCTGTCGGTATCTCGCACATCCGAAATCATGGACTGTTTGTTGACTGTACACTTTTAAGCGCAGTGCCAAGTCGACTAGACGGTCTTTCAGTGTCTGCGGCCAGCGCTAGTGAATAACTAGTTGACCCGCCTTCACTCGAAGACGCTCATACATAAGAATTCAGCGGGGTATTCTCAACACGGTTGGTGATGTGTTCGGCCTATCAGTTTCCCATCGCATTCCTCTCTCAGCATTATGGATTGGACTGAGAGAGAGAGAGAGAGAGAGAGAGAGAGAGGCACACAGAAGAGAGGAATTGATGAGCAGTGACGATGGCCCGAACGTTGTTGAGCCAAAAGACGTTGGGAAAGTTGCCGCAACCAATCATGAACATGCCGATTTCCCCCGCATTCCGGAGAAGTAAAAATAAAGTTCCGTAACTAATCTGGGGATTCGCCACGTGATCGCATCTGATCTCGAAGTTGCGATGAATGATGAGGTCTGGAAGTGTCTTTCTTCTCGGCCGCAGGTGTTGTTTGCATCTGGCAGAGTGCTTTTCGTTGCTGACGCTGAAGACCTTCAAGGAGATCTAAGGACGGCCACTCCAAGTGATAGCTGGAAGGCCAAACATTTAGTTTCACTATTTGAGCTTCTAGCTAGTCATCGCTAACCTATGCTTTAGAGGATGCAACTTAGAAGTGTTGTACATCAATCCAATGCAGAAAGAATGGGAGCTCAACAAACGTGACGTATCAATCATTTTTTGGGGGTTTATTGTGTCTTCAAGCACCCCCCAATGTGGAAAAGATTTCGGAACCTCTTTTTTCTTGAGTATTTTGCAAAGTGCTTGATTTCTGAATACTTCTTCAACTGGCTCAGATGTTGATGGTTTCTAAAATTAAACTAATATATATTTTAGCATCATTATCTTGTAGAGGAACATGTTATGTGACTTGCTGGTCAATGATTCTGCATTTCAACCTGTTAATTTGAAGATTCGTTCAGAACCCAGGTGAGCTGGTATCACCTCCAGAGAAATCCCTGAAGCCCATGCGTGAGGTCAGAAGACTGATAGGAAATACTCCTACATCAAAACAGGAAATTTTAGGCAAATTTTGATGCTCAAAATAACCTCCCCTGTTTGGAATATCATGGTCTTCTTCTTTTTTTTTTTTTTTTGGGCGAATAACCTCCCATGCAATCCCCTTCCCCACCACCACTGCAACACCCAGCATTGCTACACATGACAGCAAGAAGAGAAAATAAATTGAGCTTGCATCGGTGAAGCAATCTCTGGAAGTCTTCAGGCAAGCCACGATACCCATCATGTGCTCTTAGATCTTTCCACAGGCCCAGCGGTAGGGGTGAAAGCGCGGGGGTTCAAGATGAATAATGACTGACAAAAGCGCAAAACACACACCACGCTCACCTCTACTTCGATGCCAGGTCCCACGTTATCGCGGCATGCAAACCCTTGAGATAGAAGGATCACAGAGGAGGTTTATGTGGCTGCCACGTATCTGCTAGGGCAGGGCAGGGCAGGGCAGGACATGACAGGACAGTCGAAACGTCACATTTCCCTTCGGCGAGCCTAGATTCGGCATGCCCGAGTATTCCGATATGAAGCCTCTCCTCCTCTTCTTAATTTCCTTTTATGCACAGATTGTTAATTAGACTTCACAGTTTTTAAAGTTAGGGAAACAGGCCAGACCAAAACCCCAGGGTTCAAGCAGTTGGTTACCCCAAACGCAATATTCCTATTCCAAACACACGCAGCAACCAACGACGTTACGTTCTTCAACTTCACTCCCCACGAAGAAACCGACAGGGTAGAGAATATGTGAGAATTTTCTCGAAAAACGTACAACTGGCAGTTTGGCGCCTCGAACCGAACCAACCCACCAAGAGGAACTGCAAACAAAAGATCAAACCACACATTCCATTGTCCCCTTTAGTATAACCCCCATGCAGTTTTATATGCACGCAGCCGTCAGAATAGCATGGTCAAACGCACAAAAGGTTCCCACTTCCGCGCATGCGTTGAGGGTGCGTCAAGGGGTGGGATTCAAGGCGGAAAACCGAAATGACTCGCAGGGCCTTCCGGCGACCAGGGGGAGGGGGGAGGGATTAGGATTAAAGTACCCCCAACCAACCAACCATTGGACCAATTTTCATTTATCGATTGTGTCAAGAAAGGGAGAAAGATTTTTTTTAAAAAAATTAAGGATGTAACTTGTCGTAAACCCTCGTGGTGCGGAACGTCTTTCTTGCCTGCATGATTTTACCCATGGCGGAGGATGGGGGTGGAAATGTTGTTTATCAATCAACCAAAAAACCATGGGTTCCCCGTAAGACATTCTACTATATGCATTTTAAACCTCGACCCAGAGAGCTTCTTTTTCTTCTTTCTTCGTTTTCCGACCGGTTAGACATTTTTTTTTCACATGTTACCGTAGGCTCTACTAGGTAGCTTCTTCTCGTAGCATCCCGTAAAAGTCTTGGTAAGTTTTTATTGTATACTCTCTGTACGAAGGAAAAAAAAACCGCCCCCTACAGCAGACAACAAGAAAAAAGAAGCAATCAGTGAATCAAAATACCCTAAACGCCTTTCCCGTTTTCGGATCTATAATTAGCTTCCAAGATGTCATCATTCCCGTACGTGGCGACGGCGTAGTCTATCGATCTCGGAAAGCCCTCGATATCGAAAAGAACGCAGGTACCGGCCGGGGTGTGTGACATAAGGGCAGGGGGCCAACAGAGACAGAGAAAACGAGTCAGAACAGGGGCTGCCTACGCGAAAACCGCACGGAACCAAATGTACGAAGCAGGGAGGTAAAGTGGGGAGGGGGAAGACTTTTGGCTCATGAGAAAAGAAGAAAGTTGGAAACCGAGGATTCTTTTGGTCATGTTCGCGACATCCATGGGTTAACGGTCTTCTCAGGAGAGCGAGCAAACATATCCCAAACATTCATCTGTATTCCAATATGCCTACCGACTACCTATCCCTATAGAGAGAGCAACCCTATTCACAGATTCACAACAGCCAAAATAAAAGGGGGAAAAAGTCAATAACCAAATAGGGCAAACAATATATCCGAGCGAGCCTCAGCAGAAATTCCGGCGCCGAGGTATCTGGTGCAAATCCATCCGATAGTTGGAACAAAGTAAAAAAAAAAAAGCCCAAAAGAAAGGCGGGAAAAAATCCAAAGAAGCACACGCATGCTCTATGGCACGTAAAAAGCGACAGACCCTGATCTAACGAGGGGGTATATATTCAGATAAGCAATGGGATATCATGAGCAAAAAACAAATGGTCATCAATACCAATCCACAGGGTGAAACAGGAAGGAAAGCGTAGCACTCTATCCGAGATATGAAAATGAGAAAGAGGATGATAGCCTGTGAATAAGATGATATCTGGATTCGATCCAGAGCCGCCCTGGTTTCTCTTGCCATATATACCTTTTTAAGATATAAATAACAGGACGGAAAGAGGAAAAAAAAGAGGTATCTCGACAGCGGGTATCATATATGCTGCAATTCTGAATCACTGCTCAGACTGGGTATAAGGGGAAAAAAGAAAAAGGTTTGAAAGGATGGAAAGAAAGGGGAACGGCTATAGTACAAGGTATTAGCGACTTAAGTGTCAAAGAATCGAAGGGAAATCCGGTAACAGTCATCGCAGCGCAGGGGTGTAAAAAGGTGGATGCTAAAATAGGAGGATCAACAATCGCTGTACATGAAGCCTTCTATATGTCGTCGGAACCATTTAAAAATTGTTCGGAAGAATGTCTGATCACGCTTCCTCCTCTGGAGAGCCAGACTCTTTGTCGTTTTTGTGCACCTTCTTGTGACGTCGTAAATTCGATACAACAGAGAATTGTCTTCCGCAGCCATCAACTTCGCAGGTGTATGCTATTTTCACCAGTGTTAGTTTCTCCCTATCACATTGAAGACCGGATTTTCCAGATTGATACTTACGCTTTTCGCCTGTATGACTATACATGTGCGTTTGCAAAGAGGACGGGCGGGTGAATCGCTTGTCGCAAACTTTACACTTGTGCTTTTTCTGTGTATTTGATGGTACTTTGGAGCTGAACTGGCCCATCATAGACTGTGGAGGAAGGGCACCCGCCAAAAGACCAGATGGCCGGGGTAGCGTTCTCGATAATCCATCGTACGAGTCAGATGTCGTGGAACTGTAATCTGTGACAGACGAGTCCGCGGAAACCACGGACGCGCTGTAGTAAGGATAATTACTTGCCGAAGATATAGACGACGCAGACGAATGTGTTGACGGAAAGCCATACGACTCCACGGAGCCGCGCGAGCTTCGGGGACCGTAATTCGCACGAGGCGTAAGGTCTTGACTCAAAGCAACCATGCCTCGGCTGGCATCAAGAGCATCGCTGAAGGTCACCTGTGGTGCTTGTGCCGCATGGGGTGAAGTTTCGTTCCTGTTTCGGTACTGATGAGCTCCAACGCTTCTGAAAAGTGGTATATAATATATGTAGAAAGGAAGGTTCTCAAGCAGAGAGTACTAACCCTTGATGCACACTCCGTCCCTCCATGTGTTGTGCATGATGCGGTGGTTGGTGTTGGTGCTGGTGGTGATGATGATGATGCTGTTGCTGCTGTTGTTGCAGATGCAGAGAGTGGGCATATTCCAAAGACGAGTAATTCGCAGGTGTAAAAGATGTCATTTGCGGTGCGCTCGTGCAAGGCTGTGTCTGTTCGAAGGTACTTCGGGGAAGGTCCGTGGGTAATACAACCAAATCCGCGCCGCCATATCCGACGGTGCTGTAGTTCCCGGCCTGGACCATTGCAGGACTAGAGACTTGCCCATTGGAATAGGAGACAGGGATCGCCGATGGCCTTGAGATATCCTCTCGCTTGATGCCCACAGGGTTGGCCGCTACGGCGTGTTGATAGACGGAGTTCGATGGGTGTGAAGCGCTGTGGGGAGGCCATCCCTCACTGAAGTGTGGTGGGTTGGCCCGGCTGTGGTTGTGGTAGACGCTGTCGTAGCTGAGCCCGCCATACTGGCGACTTCCGCTCTCCATAACCATCGTCATTTGAGAAAGCCGGTGGGTAGATATAAAGTCAAAATAAAATAGAAAAAAGCGTCCTTCCGGATACGAGGAAAATAAAGGCGACGGTCTTTTGGTGCGTCGTTACCAGGGAAGGCAAGTCAAGAGCTCAAGGTGTGACGACGATCAGATCGACCAACTCAGGCTGTTTTCCGGTCCGCTGCTGCCCTTGTGTGTGTATGTTGTGTGCGTGATGTTTTTGTGTGTCTCCAGGTGAATTGTCCCTTCTGTGGCCCATATACACCATCCACGGCGCCTTTTGCTTTTTTTCTTCTTCTTTTCCTTTGGTTTTGTCTGGCGAGTGTATATTCAAGAGTGCACAATGGATGCAAAAACAATAGCTTAAAACAGAAAGAGGCAGAGATTGTTACCAGCTGCGAGGCGCGATGATGGGCAGATCGGCGAGATTAACGAAGGAAGATCGTGCAGTATATGTTTTTATCAGGCACGGATGTCCAATATACAAACAGGTGTTTCAAATGATAGTTGATGTGGGAAGGCAAACGGTGGTATATAATTAAAGAGTAGTACCTTTCTTGAGGGGCGGGCTGGACCGAATGTTTTATGTATTTTAGAAGGGGGTGTGGGAATATGGGGGAGGCAAAAGGACAAGAAGCCGGGAACCAGGGAGGGACAAGCAGGGAGCAGGAGGAAACGCGGCAGGTCAGCAAAGATGCAACGTCTATTTAGACTGAAGTCAATAATGACAACGACGACAACGGAGAGAGAAGAGAGGAGAGGGAGGGAGGGAGGGAAGAGACAGATACACAGAGAGAGAGAGAGAGAGAGAGAGAGAGAGAGAGGGGCCGGCAAGTGATAAAAGAAAGGCACACGATTCATGGATGGGATTCGTCTGGGTTGTAATAAGGACATAACTAGTTACCGCTACGACAAATGTGGAGCAATGCTGGGAAGTGATGGAGCCAGGCTGGTTTTGGGTGGAATCATAGGCTCCAGGTCGAATCTTCTCACTGACTAACTAGTCACTCCCTCCCCCCTACTTCTCTCTCTCTCTCTCACTCTAATTTTTTCTTTTTCTTGTCTTTTTTCCTTTTTCAGTTTCAGTGGGGGGGAAATGCAAGGGAAAGAGTTACTTACATACAGGGCACATTACGCTGTACCAAGGCTGTCTGAAAAATTACCTGTTCTGTAACTTACACCAGCCTGGAGCTGCTCAACCCTTGTACGGTATATACATACATAGTCAACTGCCGCACACCTTATTTCCTCCCCCCCCTTCCTTTGTTTTGAGAGTCGAGATTGTCGAATCGCTGTGTAGTTTCCTGCCAGGGATATTCTTGTATTGTCCATTGTCCCTTCTGAATAACCAGCCAGTCTCAATGCTACTTCACACTCATATCATGCCCTGTACACACACGCAGAGAGAGAGAGAGAGAGAGAGACAGACTAAATGTCCACTTACATGAAGCAAGAAAAGCAAAAGAAAAAAAAAAAGAAAAACACCAATAGTGAAATTTCACAGACACAGAGGGCTGGAAAAAGCATGTAACTAGAAGTGATAACTCTATTACCAAGTTCCATCTGTAACTAACCCAGAAATACGCCCGCGATACCTCATCTTTTCCCACACACGCACACACACAACACACCCAAGGTTTTCCCACCCAAGAAGCAGTTACAGTGTAGATCTCCAGTGGGCAAAAACTCTTTTTAAAAAGGGGGGCGCGAGCGCTTTTGACCATTCTTCTCTCCCTTTTTTTTCCCTGGTCCTTAGTTCTCCCCCCCAACGGGTGTGCCGCTGACAAGAAGGATGTGTCGAGGGGGGCGCACATTAGCGTCCACCGGACCCCGACAGGGGGTCAGCCCTTTTTAGGGTTCGGATTTCTCAGGGTGTGGGGCAACTTTCTCATCACCTGCATTCCTTGTTGCCCCCCAGAAATGGCATAGTGCATATATATAACCCATAGTTGTTTCGTCCCAGATTTTCTTGCCAAAGTTGCGGACTTTCTCGAGCCATGGTTTCCTGTGTGGACTGGTGGAGGAATGCTGAGAGCTTTTTGAGAGGGGGTTGTTGGTTGCTCCATCCGCGCCTGTTTAGTTATACGAGGGCAGTTCAACTAGCTAATGTAGTTAGCTAACATTTAACTACATAGCTACAAGCCTTTCGCTGTGTATGTACATACATTTTGCCCCGTGTTTGTAAATTGTCCATGGGAGGCGGCCGCCTGGGATCAAAATTCAGCCCACCGGAGCAACACAGCAAACCCCCATGCTTTTTTTTTCTTTCTAAATCCGTATATCCTAAAAGGACATTCAATGCGATGTATTAAACCTTCCAATCACATCTTGGTTCAAGAAGAATGTGATCCAACTCCCATATAATCAATCCTCTCGTGTAACGACCCTTTTGAGAGTGGACGCAGGGATCCATTTTCCGAATGCAAATTCCCATTATGATTATTGGCCCTGCAGCGCAAAAAGAAAAGGAATTTAGAGACTAAAGCCGTCGCCAGAGAAGTTAGAATCACCTATTCTCCGTCATCCATCAAGTACATACATAGTTAGTTACCTGGTTCCCTAGGTACATACGGCTGAATTCTCCCCGCAAGGAAATAGAATCACTTGGCTAGCTGGAGAAGTGTTTACATATAACTCCTTCGTCCTTTCCCTATGACACCCTTTTCGCAATTCGTTTCAATAGTTTCTCACGGGAGCTGGGAAGAAAAAAAGACCCCCTCAATCATCGCACATACATGATACATATCGTATGTATGGGGGGGGGGATTGCAGTTCCTTTTTCCCGGTTATCCGCTCAGTGATGCATGTCCAGGGGATTGTACGCATGTATCTTGTTTTAGAGGCCTTTTCCAAATATGAGTAGCTGAACTAAATCCAGTACTTTTCGCACACAGGGACCGATGCACTTTGTCCACACAAACATTTCTTCGAATGAGAGTTTGATTCAAGGTTCAGAAAGTGCCACTAGTGGTTAATCCATTTAAGCTTATCTGATTGGCTTCACATAGTTTGATGTGATAAGTCACAAAATTTCTTCCCCAAAGGAGAGTCAAGATATTTGTCAAAATATGGACCCGAAGTTGTGTCTTTTGGGTGGGAGACTCGAGAGAGAAAGATTAAGTAGAGTATCAACAAGAAACGCTCTCTTCTTTAACTACAAATATGAGCGTACACGTTGAAAGTTTTAATATGACTCGAGCACAAAATGATTGTTCATAATATGTAGTTATGTAGTTATGGCATTGACGGATAATAACATAAGCAATGTTCACAAGACTGCGTGTAACTAACTCTCAGGCCCTTGAGGCAAAAAAGAAAAAAACCTTCAAGGAAATCAAGGTTCGCAAGGGCTCACAGGCAGAGATCATATAAACAAGGGTATCCTGGTAGTTTAGATTTGACATGGATCATCCAAAGTGGATCCACCTCAATGATCCAATGCTGACTTGGCACGAATACAAGCGTTTTGCTCAGCTAGCATTTCTCGAAAAGAGGGCGTGGGGGTTGGTTGATATGACACAAAGACGGGTTCGGGGAAGGGGTTTTGCTGCGTCCTTTCCGCCATCTCAAGTATCTAACTAGCGGTGGGATAGCTATATAAACTTACTACAAAAAAATAAAGAGACTGTAGTTGTTTTTGCCTGTTGCACTGTTATTCTCCGTACCAAGACGTTCCCATTTTTCGTCTACCTCATCGCCACCAAGCCCGTCCTCACAAGCTACTTGTTGGGCAGCAAAAAGAAAATCAGTTGGAATTACTCCGACAAGAAAAAAGAAACATGTCCCAAAAATCACTTTTGATTATTGGCACCAAGAAAACCTTGAGGCTTCTCCATCTGAGCCGCCTTTTGGCCCAAACCAAGGTTTCAAATGGGGCGGAATGCGCCAAGACAAGCGCCGGATTTTCAGTGCGACGGAATGGGCGCTTTTAGCGTCAGGGTAGTGCACATCTCTAGAGCCCACTAACACCTTGGCTGAGGAAAACGGTCACAGGCAAAGAGAGACTTGGCAAAAGCTTCCGTGCCAATTGATATCTGAACTAACGCATGACTGATATCAACCACCCAAATCACTCCCCGCCCATCCACCGAATAATACGGCGCTTGCAGCCAATGGTGTTTTGCGAGAAAGAGCAAATGGAAAGCCATCAACTGCAAAGATATTGAATTTCACGTGACGATTGTATCATGCATGGTTGGCTGCGGGGCATTCCGCCCTGATTCCGTTTCTGAAAAAAAAAAAAAAAGAAGCATATTACAGGGCGGGGAGTTTTGCTTCTTCAGAGGCAATAGCTTTGTACTGTCAAAGCGTTGAGCATTGTGACTCTCCCATATTCCGTCAACACAAAGTGTCGGTGAACCTCATGTTAAACGTGCAGTGGTAGGATGCAGGGTATGCAGTAGCCTATCAGGAACACAGATGAGAGTTAAGACATAAAGTGACCTCGGAAAACTAACTCGGCCTTGGGTAACTAAGCTTAGGGCAAGTAGTGAAATTTCCCCAAAGCCGCGTTTAGGTCCCCATCAAGCGGTCCCCAATGGCGTCGGAGAGACTTTGGATCGACATTGACCAAAGCGGCCGCAGTGGCGCTTAACTCTAAAACTGGCGCGGCGCGGTGATCTGTATTTTTCTGAGCTTTCAAAGGATTGACTCTACAAAGCTTGCCTCGTCGTCTCGCATTCATCGTTATTGACAATTATCGAAAGGGCTCTGTTTAGTAACCTCCTTTCCGAGTTCATTGCCGTGCGTGATGGATGGACCGTGAACGGGGGGACACGAAACAGTAATCTAAGTCACCTATTCAGATGACTTGAAAACGAGTTAGTTAACTATATGTGGGTCGTCATTGGAGCCGGGATTGTGGTGATGATCGTGAACCATTGAAATCTGAAACGAATGGTCGCATACCACCACTACATACGGCAAGTTCCAATGACGGCAGAGATACTTGGCCTATGCACTTGGTTTTCAGCGCCAAGTTAAAAGGAGGAGGAGTGATAGACCATGTACAGTCCATCTTCACTGCGCCGATAACAACTGCCGGCGAAATATCAACCCGATGATGGGAATTCGAGTACCTCGCGGGAAAGTCATTTCGGGAGCGCTAAATTCCCTCAGCGCCATAGTTAGGTAACCACTTGCATGATGCGAGATCGTTCAAATGCGGGGGAAAAACTGTGATTGATTAGATAATTGCAAGGTGCAGGTATGTCATTGTGCTGCACCTTCCCAGAAGAAGTTAAGCAAGACGCGTAAGCTTCATCAAAATGTTGAGGCTTCATGAGCCCCCCACACACTAACACCCACTCAAGTGGAGCGTCTTAAGGGCTCGGCGCTGGGCTGATAGCCAATAAAATAGGCTCTCCCCGAACTCTGTCATCCCGCGCGGCGGTTTGGAGTGGAGCTTTAAGGGCGGCCGACCGCCCCCCTTGAGGAAGCTGCATTTCATCATCCAGTTCAGTTTAGGGAACGTTCTCGCAGCTTGATTCGTCTGAACTCCCTTTTTCCTCTGACCGATGTTTGGTTCACACATCCTCCGTCCAGACATCTCGAGTTCGGGGATTTTTTTTTTTTTTTTCGATGCTTGCCGCTTCCGGCCTTGCCAGCTTCCTTGTTCACTCTATCCCCAACCAACGCCTGAAAAGTGCGTGTTCACGAGGACATGTGAACCTTGACTGCGGCGGCTGAAAGGTACGTTAAGTGTGAACACGTCATGAACCTGAAATCTCTCACTCCTCGCCTTCAAGGAGCTGTCTAAATTCAGGTTATCTTCGACATCAGAACCAGCAATCGGGTAAAAAAGGCATTGCGTGGATGGTGACAAACGAAAAGAAAAACCTGTCTTCTGAAGGTGTGCATCATTATTGGGGGGCGGGGGGGGGGGGGGTTTGTTTCTGGGTGCGTGCAGCATAACTACATCCTCGACAATCGTAATTTTGAACGCCGGAATGCGCCCACTCAGAAAGCGTTAACTGCGGATTGGAGTGATGGGGAAGAACGGCCAGCAGGTCAGTGAATACCATTCGCCTGATAGAAGTAGAGTTTACTCCGTATTCGAGGAGTTGGGTTCGTGATGATCTCCCAAGGCGAGAAACAGGCAGCGCCACGATCGAAGATCACCATATAGATCATTGAATAGTTTCCAGTAGTATGGGAATCTGGCTTCGACAGGCCGTCTGCAAATTGAATTTCTGTTTTGGAGCGGTGTCTGTGGCCTCAGCAAGCCCTGCGCGGATGCAGTGATTTGCAAGATAGGCTGTCAGCTTAAGGACGCTTGGTCAAAACCAAATTGATAGGTTGTTTCCCCACAATCATCGATAGGTGTAGGTACCAGGGTTCTAAAGCTTCGGGGTTGCCCAGCTGCATGATAAGCAAATCGATATCGGCAGATCGTCACCGACCCTGTCGAGCCGGACAACCTGCTAACCCACGTTTTTTTGCTGTTCCTTGATCGCCAGATCATCTGCCTGCCCCGTTTCTTCAGAGCAAAGCAAAAAGTGCAAGGAGGGCATTTGGGGGGAGCAACAGAGATGAAACATAGGCAGTTAACAACAGAACAGGGAAAGACTACAGACCTGTTCCCTGCCAGATCTCATTGTGACAGGAGCGTAATTCCGGTATCGACGTATAAGAGGGGCGTAATATTAACAAAGAAAGTTACAGCTTGTCAGGGCAGAATGGTAGGTTTACATGGCCCATACCTGTATATGTATGTAACGATGCCATTGGTGGGGGGTCCGCTCATAGGTTTTAACCTTGAAATTTCCAAGGGTTTTGAAACCTTGAGAAAACTTCTGTGTTTTTAAGCTTCAGGAACTCAGGGCCAAGAGTCAAAGCAGATAACTAACTAGCTGGCGGAGAGTCGTGGACGTTCAAAAGGGTCTCTCCGGAGTCGGAGTATATATTCCGCTGAGATAAATACTGAGGACCCGCGATCTGCGCGCGCCTTAGTAGATAGAACACAGATTTCACACCTCAGGGCGCACTCTTTCAGCATGATCTTCAAAATCGCCGAACCAGAGGATGTTGGTTTGCTTGTTTCGGGCAACGCCTTTGCCTTCATGGCTTAGGGCTTACTCTCTATTGGAAGTTCTAGTCTACTCCGAGTTAGTTAGGCGCTGGGTCCAAGGATTGCCAAATCAGGCTAAGAAATCATCATGACTACATTGTAAATACTGCTAAGAAATCACATATGTGTACTCCGTAGTCAACTATTGTATCCTGCATAGTTATAATAATAACAGAGAGGATATCGCGGGTTAAATTGGTGCTGCTTGATTTATTTTGTAAGGCTTTTAAGGCTGTCTTCTCTTCACTTGGCAAACTGGAGTCATCCTTGCCCGTCCACAACGGCAAAAGTGAGGGTTACATATACGGATGTGGTCCTGCTACGACTCTACCTACTCGGGGGCCGCTTCCCGTGTTGAAAATTGGGTTGTTGCTTGAACATGAACAGAAAAGCAGCTACTGAACCTTCCAAACAGTGGAAACCCTTCCTCCAGCCTTTCAATTCAGAAGCTTGAGTCTCAACGGGGTCTCAAACCAGATAACAGTCACACGGCCAAGAGCGGTATCTCCACCGGGAGTGGCCTTTGGACGCGCAATGTATCTCCAGTTGATGGGGGGATCTCAATTTCTGACTGGATCCAAAATCTTGCTTCATGGATACTTCTGGAGCTTGTGTTGGAGGTTCAGAGCAGAACTGGTAGAGGAAACACGCGGCATCCAGTCACTACCTATGAGCAAGTTCTTGTTATTCTAAAACGTTATGAGACAGGCTAGGGATAAGTTATTACTTATCAAGTCGGGTGCAGTGCACTCATTCAATAATAACCAATCCTCAAATTTCTGGACTGGGTTTTTCTTTTGAGATTTGCACGACCGCCCAAGAGCAGAGAGAGAGAGAGAGAGAGAGAGAGAGAGAGAGAGAGATGGATGTGTGTGTGGAGATCGCTGGGAATCTCGAAACGGGGGGCTCTTTTGGGAGTTTTGAAACACGCCGTCCCTAATCTCACGGCCCACATGCCGCCTGCATGCCGCCTGCTAGTCCAGAATGACGTCAACCTATTGATTCCTCCCCTTTTCTCCTTTTTTTTGCTTGAGCCTTTCTTCCCCCCCCCCCCCCCCCCCCCCCCC
>LJPK01002907.1:25759-36352 GCA_001430945.1 Amauroascus niger
CCCCCCCCGTCTGCTTAGAAACACGAGAATTTGTTCTGGAATCCAATTAAAAAGCTTCGAGAACAAGGAAAGAAAGGGGAAGGCCAATGTTATATTTAGAAGTGCGTTTTGGATGGCAGAGGGAAGGTCCAATCACCCGTGCTCTCCCTTTTCTTGTGGGCCTTCCTTCTTCACTGACGTGTTTTACATGGGGAAGAAACAACTTCCCCTTCTCTCTCCCTGACTGAACCCGTTGTTTCAAGGAGGCCAGAAACCCCAGCCTCTTGCCGCCGAGGGACGAGAATCCTACCCGCCCCTTGCATTCACGTGCACAGCGAACCCCAGAAAGCAGCCGACCAACTCCATTCATTTATCGCATCTCAGGCATCTTTGCTTGTCATTTTGCCCAGCATATCCCCTCCTTCCTCTCGACTCTTTGAACTTCGAATGGTCTTTCCATTCACGCTGATATGCAAAGGAACCCATGGATCCAGCATGTTTCGTGCAACTCCATCAAACCAACCAAAGATTACTACTGTCCCAGAAACGAGATGCGGAATAGCCCACCGTACATTTCTTTTCGAGTTTTTCGAGCATCAAAATGATTGCCTATGCTTGTTTCCGTTTCTCGCATGTCTGGATTGAATCCCTGTCGGAGGAGCGAGAGCTCGCTGCACTCGACGTCGAAAAATTAATTGTCCCAGATACGAGGTTTCTAACACGAGAATATCCTCTCGGCCTTATTGATGTCTGCTACATCCGAGGTAACAATGATAAATAACGCTAACCACCGCTGATGCTACTAGCTGAGTCAAGCAAACCCCGGCTTCTAGTTAACTACCATGCTCAGCAAGGGAAGCAAGTTTCAACGATGTTGCGCAGGCCAACTTGAGGCCCCAGCCCCAAAGACCCAAGCGTTCTCGGCACCCCGCGAAACGCAGCAAGGCCGTGATTATAAAGTGCTACACTCTTCTAAAACATCCGAAGGCGCAATAGCCGACGATACAATGTGCTTTTTCGTGGTCGTTTTCAAACGACCGAAGTATGAGAAGTCAACTTCAGCCCATGGCATTTCTGTTCCAAAAATCAATGAATACCTAAGTTAGTCCAAAAAATATGTCTTTGCAACTAGTCCGGAAAGCTAGGGAGTGGCCCTCGTTTTAATGCGTCTTAGTCTAGGTCTTCTTTACGTTGAGCGCTTTTTCTTTTGCTTTATCATCAAAGTTATCTTGTGCCAGATTTCTCGAGAACGCGAGAATAGCGCGTACCTGGCTGACGACAGTGACAATGCAGCCGGCGCCAACGGCTGCGTTTGCTTGATAGTGATGTTACAATTCGTTTAACTCATTGCAGGGTCTGAACGCACTCTGCAAGGATTGAGTTTTCTCTAGTGGGATATATGACCACAGCAAGGAAAAGAAATGACAACCTCCTCAAGGACTTTTTACGTTCCTTGAAGTATGATGTGGTCTAAGTCCTGATGTTGAGTATCGGCGCAAATGCTCATACCTTCTTGTCATTTCAAAACTGGGCATTTACGGTACAAAACAAAAGGGAATGCTGTGTCCGGTAGGGCAGATTTACTTGCTAGCCGCAAGTTTGGAATGTTATCGTGGGTTCTTTCTTCTTTTTCGTCTAACCATGCATAATTGTCAATGTCGCCATCTTGGCCTATTTTCTTTTTTTTTTTTTCAATGTGCTTGATGCTTTTCAGAAGCCAAATAGCTTAATGCATTGAAAAAAAGGTACTTTTACAAATGCATATGCATTGTATTAGCATTGTTTCTTGAGATGCAAATTACATACCACATGTGCGAATTCTCAATGTTCCAAGTACACACATGTCAGATGAGACTCACTCTTACTGTAGTGTAAGAGAAACCGTTCCCTTTTCATTGCTTGCTTGCCAGTCCTTGAGACGTAGAAACCTGGAGAACTGCATTTCATTGTTGGGATGTATTGATGTCCTTTGTTCCTTGATGGTTTACATGCAGGATGACAATGCTTTGTCTACTTCTGTTTGCACTTTGCTGCATCTCTGTAATCATCTCAACCCTTCGCAGTATGTTGTGACATGATATTGCATCTGCAAGACCGTGAGATTCCTGTGTATACCTGCATGTATACATGTAGGGAGGGTCCAAGAGATTGTGATAGGTCATTTGTGTGCTTGGATTGAGAAGCCTATGCCATGAGCGAGGTTTGTTTGGATTTCTGAAAAGAACCCCTTTGTTGTTTTGATGTTCCAGTTAACCTGCATCTCACACCTGCAAAGAGTGGTGCATCAAAAACACTCATTAATGCAATGGAAATAGGGGTCCTGCTTCACCTCAGAGTCTGTTTGACAAACAATTTTTCTACCTGCATCTTATGGTCCAGTGACATTTGAGATCTGAGTGGTGGGGTGTTTACTACCTTTGATGAGCCGGGGAAATGTGGCTTGCGCGCAGCGAGATAGGCCCATGATGCGGCATACTCTGGCCCACCGTGCTCGGATGAAGTTATCCGGTGAATAGTGAGCCCATGTTGACGCATCAGACAAACGGAGCTGAGAATCTTTTTGAATCCAGGGTTTTGAGGAATCCCCAAGATCCTGCACCAAACCGGAGACCGGCTTCTCAAGGGTACTACCTAGGCATGACGGATGGTTCCAGATCGGGATAATATCAAGGAGGGTCGATTGATACGGATTTATGGTTGCAGCTCGGACTGGTTGATACTGGCTGAATTGGAGAAGGCCGAGGTGGATAGGGATAATCCCGTTTATCTCCGTATAAACCGGGTGAAGGAACTGGGGTTGCGATTGTATGTACACTTTCGGAGGAACCGTTGTCAATGAGAATGATACCCAAAATGTCAAGATTCTATTATTTGGAGTCCATCGAACACAAATCACTTGTGCTACCAAGCTCCAGTTCGAAGGGTTGACATTTTAGTAAACCGATTCACCGAGTACGTATCGCGGCGCAAAGAGATGTGCAGTGATTTACGGGCAAGAACTGAGCCAAAATATCGGGGGCCATCTGTGCAAAGAACAAGAGAATTGACGGAATATGCAGCTTTTATTGTTCAGCTACTGATCTGTTACATAAACGAACAGCTTTTGTTTGCAAGCCGTGTGTCCAGAAAGGACAACGCTTCGTGCCTCCACGGCATCCGCAGAAAAGACATTGAGCCTTTCGTGCGGGGATAAACCATGTGTGCAACCCAGCACTCCGACTGGACCGAAGACCGTGAACGCCATCTTCTCGCAGATGCAAGTAAAACAGTATTATGCTAAGATCTATGCTTCACGGCTCAAGATATCACTGTCTCCGGCTTCGAGGATGGTCTATTACGCAAAATCTCAGAGTTAGTTCATTACTCGGTAAAAGAAACGTGCTGCTGCAGTGGGGCTACTGGTGCTTGAAGCACTTACCAAGACGGAGCAACGATAGAGTTTACCGCAGGCAGTGCCGAGTTCGATCTATATGAAAAATCGTCAATTGACTTGGCTCTCCAGCATCTCCGAGGGAAGATGCCTTCGTTGAGCGACCTCGCTCTCCGAAGTCACTTAACGCGACTTCTTCTCGGAGCACCAAGACTGTCCATTGGGCAACTCACGTTGTTTCCACCAAAGTGGTGAACTGGGCATTTAGCAAGCATGGCCATCTGTAATAGTGTTAGCCCTAAGCACCCCTGAGAGATAATGGGCCGATCAAGAATCCCAAGGGCCAAGGTGACATACATATTCGAGTTCAGATTTTCGGAGAGGAGGGCAGTTGGCAGCGATCAAGATGAGCTTGGCCTTGCCGGAGCGGAGGGTCTTGAGAGTGCTCTTGGTTCCGAGAGTGACTAAAAGTTCGGCATGTCAATGGGGCGCATTCAATCGTTGTGTTTGTCTCAGCGTTGAAGAAGACAAACCTTTCCCGGACTTCATAACAAGAGCGAGACGGGAGGCGAGACTGCGATTTCGTTAGCACAATTTCATTCTGCGCGGGGATTGCTAGGTTCTGGCATACGTATCGCCGGTCTTCTTAGCTTTGGCCATTTTTTATGAGTCGTTACTTTTCTGTTAAAGCTCGTCGATTAAAGGATTGGCTGGGCGAGAAAACGGCGTCCACGAGCTTTCGTTCACGCTGAAAAAAGAGAAAGCTGAGCCCTCGAGAAAAGTGAAGAAGATGCGCGAAATCATTAGCGAGTGTGGGCTGCTGACTCAGTCGCGGGCCGATGCACCGCAAAACCGCCCAATCACAATCTGACTTTGCATCACAGTCATGTGACCAATGATGATCGCTACTGTGGTACATGGGGTTAAAGTTGATTAACACTAGGTGTTATGAATAAGTGCTTTGCAGATATGGCCTCCAAAGGATCAGGCTAAATGTGCTTGTCTCGGCCTTCATGAATGCATGGCCAAATGGCATCAAGCAAGGCATATCTGATGGCAAGTTTCTGGAAAAATTGGATTGCAGTGTTTGAACTTCCTTGTCATTTCTTGGTGGTAGCTGAGAACTGCAAATGGAAAGGACTAACAAGAGTAACACGCTACAAAATCTCTAGTATGTACAGAACTGTTTCATTTTCAAATTCAGCTTCCCTATCAACCAGGGCGATAAAGGGTGCAGGGGCTCGAAGCTATCAAACATCAGAATGCCAGTGACAAAGTCATAAAGAGGAAAAATCTGCTGGGTATCAAGTGCATGTAGTTTCTCATCACTCATGGGCTGCCTATTCCTGGCGGTTAAATGGCTAGACGGCTCGATATTGGATCCTAGTTAGATAGCATAAAATGTGTATTGAAAAGCATTTTACTCAATCACGTTGAGCGGCATCTATTAGGTTACTGGTGATAGCGAATCTATGCTTATTTTCGTCAAACCAAGCAGCGTCATGCGCCAGAACCACTTCCACGTCACCCATGTCCCTGAGCTCTCTCACCCTTCGTACATGCGCCTCGGCAGCATATTTATCGGCATGAGCACATTTCGGTCGACCAGTGTGGGGATCGGGATATACTGCGAAGTTGTGAGTTCCATTTAGAATGCGGACGTCGTGTGCGGTATCGCCGGCAAGGTACATCCATTTGTCCGGTTGGATGCGAACTAGGAGATTGATATGGCCGGCCAAATGGCCTGGTGCGTCGATGATAAACATGGATCCATCACCAAGATAGTCTCTGGTCGCGGGAAATGGCCCAAGGGGTTTCCAAAACTGGTCACTTGCTCCCGGTGTCGAGGAAGGGATAGGTAATTCGACCACCTGATCGCGCGGGAGCAACCTCGAATCAAAATGCGAATGAGGATCATCAGGGTAGGTGGTCGGTCCATGGAGCAGTTCACCCGCACCAGGGCCTATGATGAATTTTGATTTCGATCCAAAGTGTGCTGGGTCGCCGATATGGTCGTAGTGAAGATGGGAAAAGATCACGGTGTCAATGTCAGTGGCAGGGTCGATATCTGCTTTAGAGAGATTGTCGAACACGTCGTCTTTGACAACAACGGGTACCACAGTTTGTAATCGTTCATAGACACCTGGGGTATAGTTTTGAATGTCCTTTCGCAAGCCCAGGTCAAAAATCATCCTGGTGTTTGATGGACGATGGGTTATCAGCCATGACATGGACGGGCATACTAGCGTTTCTTCGGCACTGGCTCCCTCGACAAAGAGGTTTCCTGGCAAGTGAAGATAGCCGCCTGAGAGCAGTGAGAGCGAAACAACTGCTTGGTCCTTTACTGGGACTGGCAACGATGGAGCACGAATATTCGTGAGGTCTGCCATGTTCAGCAAATGAAAGCTGCCGTTTCGAACGTTTGCCAACGAGCAATGAAGTTGACGATCCTAAATTCTTCGTCGGAGTGCATCTTATGGCATCTGGTGCAGTAGTTAGTTTACATTCTAAACAACCCGTCATCACAAACACCACGGAGTAGCCTCCCGCCAGAAGAGAAAACCACTCCCGGAACTTCTCCACACGTCAATTCTAACAAACGGACTCGACGGGTGAAGAGTCTCCGTCGGCTTTGAGAGGTTTGGCGGGCAGCAAAGTTTCCCCACGGCAAACCGGAACTTTTGGCCCCTGAACTTTCTCTTCTCCATGCGGGTCCGATGGCATTCGCAAAGCCATAATCGCAGCGAAACTCGAATCGCAATGGCGACATCGGCAACAAGTGTTCTAGTAAAATATCTAGATATATGTTGCTGAGCGTGTGCAAGATCAAACTGATGTGCGTCGTCCCTGTCCCGTTGTTGTCTCAGGTTCAAATTCCTAGCTTCTATCAGATTCAGCCATGGCTAACAGTCTTCTTAAAGAGATCCCCTATACTGTAAGTCAGCCGTTGTCATGCTCTCCTAACTTCGTTGAAAAGCCGACGGCTCAATTGTTATGTTTATATCTGCAGTTCAAAGACCCTTCGCTTATCGATACCCGTGCCTTCATTGGAGGAAAATGGGTCGAAGCTGCGAGTGGAAAGACATTCTCGGTCTTTGGTAATTGCTTTCGGATGGGAACGACAAAGTGAGTTACCGTGCTGACCAAAACAAATTGCAGACCCGGAAGACAACAAGGAAATGTGCAAAGTCGCCGACCTCGACGTTAATGATGTCCGCTCCGCGATTGACGCTGCCTCTGAAGCTTTCAAAACCTTTAAAAACACCCCACACCGCGAACGAAGATGGCTTATGCGTCGGTGGGCAGATTTGATCAGAGAAAACAAAGACGATCTCTCTGCAATCTGTACATTGGAGCTGGGGAAGCCGTTTACAGAATCTCTGGTTACCGTGAAGTATGGCACGGATTTCTTTGACTGGTTCGAAGGTGAAATCGAGCGAGTTTATGGAGAAACCATCCCTGCTGCAAGGGGCAACAATCGGATTTTCACTATCAAACAACCACAGGGTGTTGTGGCCGCCATCACACCGTGGAACTCTCCCATTGCCATGGTGACCAGAAAGGTTGGCGCTGCTATTGCTGCTGGAAATACAGTCGTTTGCAAGCCAGCCCCTGAGACACCACTTTGCGCCATTGCGGTTGCAAAGTTGTTTGAACGTGCAGGCGGGCCACCAGGCGTTCTCAATATTATCACCAGCAGCCCGGAGACCACTCCAGCCATCGGAGCAGAATTATGCTCCAACAAACTTATTCGTCATCTTAGCTTTACCGGCTCAACAGCTGTTGGCAGATATTTACACACTGAATGCTCCAAGACGTTCAAAAAGACGAGTATGGAACTTGGAGGGAATGCACCTTTTATCGTTTTCGAGGATGCGAACATTGATAAAGCTGTTGATGGTAAGCACACCGATTAACAAAACAAATACATCGTGTAGGATAGTTGACGTTGTTACACGCAGGATTGATATCCTCCAAATTCCGCTCCTCGGGCCAGACTTGTGTCTGTGCAAACAGGATTTTTGTTCATTCATCCCTAATTTCCCAATTTGCTTCTCACCTCCATACCCGCCTCGGCGAGACGTTTGTTTATGGCTCTGTTTGGGATCGTAAAGTGAATTTTGGCCCGCTTTATTCTCCCAAAGCCCTCGGGAAGCTCTTTCAACAAACTAAAGACGCCCTCGAACGGGGAGGAAAGCTCGTCGGTGAAGACCCGGCAAGACTCCAGGCTCAATACGGACCAAACTTCTACCCGCCAACCATCATCACAAATGCGAACAAGGATATGCTGTTCATGAAAGAAGAGACCTTTGGCCCGATTGCATTCTTGGTCTCTTTCGAGACTGAGGAAGAAGTAATTGCCATGGCGAACGATATAGATGCCGGCCTCGCGGCGTATTTCTATACCGAAGATATTAGTAGAATGTACCGTGTTAGTGAGGCATTGGAATCTGGAATGGTCGGATGCAGAGTAGGCCTGATCAGCGCATGTGAGCAGCCATTTGGAGGGGTCAAGGATAGCGGAATGGGAAGGGAAGGTGGAAAGGGGGCGTTGGATGAATACTTGAACGTTAAGAGCGTTACGGTAGGCATATGAAGGATGTATTTATAAATTCATATAGAGATAGAATGCCTGTTTATGCGCTTTTATTCTCAATATGTAAATATTGGTAGTAGATTTTTTCGGACGCATCATCTTACCTATGTGCGGGTGCAACTTGCGCATTTTATGCCTCTCATGATATCTTGCACCCTGAGAAGCTTTCTTGATACGGAGTACTCCGTACATGTGTTTGTATTGAGTGTTTTGTCTGGTTAGAAAGAGAACCGTGTTGTAAGTATAAGTGGCTTCGATATTGAACTAAATTAGAGACAATTTGGATACAAAACGATTTATATATACGAGAAAGCCAATCGAATTGATAGTAAATGATTCCAAATGGTATTTAGCCGAGTACTTTCATTACAGCATCGCTCTATGCGCCACAGAGTCTCGAACAACCTTTGCAGAAGTAGCAGTAGTAGTAGCGGCCGCAGCAACTCCAGCTCTCCGACCAAACACTGCACCAGAAGTCAAGCCGCTGCCACCGGGATAGTTCCCATAGAATAAGCCACCTAACATCTCCCCAACGCAATACAACCCAGGAATTTCCTTATTGGATGCTGAAGAAATCACAGCAGCCGTCTGAGGGTTAACAGCCAACCCACCAAAAGTGAAAGTAATACCGCAAGAAACCTTGACGGCGAGAAAGGGACCTTGGTCCAACGGCAGCGCCCAGTTAGACTTTGCGAGTGCAAGTCCACCGGCCGGCGACTGAGTAGACAGCCCGTCTTTGATGGCGGGGTTCCATTTGGTATTCGGACTTTGCTTTCGATTCAGATGAACAGCCTCGTTGTAGCCTGTAATGGTCTTGATAAATTTCTCCTTATTATGTAGCCCGTGCTGCGCACAATTATCTGCGAGTTCCTTGATTGTAGAACCGGTTATGTGCTCGACGATTTCTGGGCGGTATTCTTCCGGTCGCAGCCAGGGGATCATCTGCTGGTCCCATACTTGGAAAGCAATGTTATCCGGTTGAGCGAGAATTGCCTTGCCGAACTTGGCATAGGTGAAGTTGCGCATATCGATGCCCTCGTCGACAAAGCGCTCACCCTCGGAGTTGATCATGAGACCAAGCGGATAGCCTGATTTGGTGAATTGGTTGGAAATTTCGCGATCACCGGTGTTTGCCGGGGCGTTGGCGTCCCAAGCAACGGAATGACAGCCGGACCAGTTGCCGGCTTGTTTGGCAGAGACATCGCGAATAGCGGTTTCCAGGCAGTCGCCGACGTTGAAAGGAGTGCCTCGTACAAGGGCAAGGTCCCATCCAGGGCCGAGATACTGAGCTCTCATCCGAGAGTTGGCTTCGAAGCCGCCGGCAGCCAGGATTATTGCCTTGGTTCTGACTATCCGCTCCTGTCCATTACATTCAACGCGAGCCCCGGCAACTGTGCCGGTATCAGGATCTTTGATTAAGCCCTTCAATGGGGTTGAATAAATAACAGTGACTCCGAGGCGGCGAGCCGCTGCAAGATGATCCTGAAAGAGTCCCTTTCCACCGTCTTCGGTCTTCAGTGACATTCCTCCCCAGAATTTGTATCGACCATCGACTTTGTATGCTTGACGATTGAAAGACAGCTGAAACCTCACACCGTGGCTTGCAAGCCACTTGACAGCGGCATTTGAATCCTGAACGAGAATCCTGCTAAGCTCAGGGTCCGTCCGACTCGCGGTCATCCGGAGAAGGTCGTCGGTAAAGTTTTGGGGGGTGTAAGGTTCCATATCGATAGTCTGGGCTGTTTCGTTGTCGACATTGTTCACGATTGGAAGAAGATCGTTGAGACCGCCGTGGACAGTACGAAACGCGCCTGCGGTGAAAAACGAATTGCCTCCGGCCCACTCTTCTGGCGATTTCTCAATCAGAACAACTCGTTTGGCGCCGGATTCGGCTGCTGATATGGCTGCTGAGAACCCAGCATTACCGCTTCCAGCAACCAGAACGTCGCATTCCAACGGGAGGGACATCGAATGAGACTCAACGAATGAAATATTAGAACCGAGGAGTGAACGGTGAATGTTCTGAAAGCCTTTCTTCAAAGACGAAGTTTCCAGCGCTCGAACTGGTTTAAAAAAGATGATAAAGCTGTTATATGCGCCTATAGAGTAAAGGCAACGGGGATCCAGGCACAAGCGGATCAAGCCATACACCGCTCGCTCACCCTGCAGCGAGGGCGGAATTGCGCACGGATTCTATCTTCCACCTAGGATGAAGGAAGAAACGGGACCGGGAAACACTTGCTCCGTCTGTTCGAGAGCGAGCGCGAGAGAGAGGGAGAGAGGCGCAAAGAGACCGCGACCGATCCAGAGCTCGCTTTCTCTCCCAGGGAGCAAGAATCGCAACCTGATCCTCCACCGAAACGCATGAAAGCTTCCCGTAACCCCGTTGCATTGTTTTCTTCCCTTGCCGTCGAGCTTGCGGAGCATTCCTCTCCGTCAGGCAGTTCGAGAATCGATGGATACGCCAAGGGGACGCTGTCTGTGAATCTAGAGTTTCGCACTCCACCGAATGAAAAGCCCCGTCGGGTGAAGAGATGCCACACACCAGTTCAACTAGGCTTTGCTTCTAGATAGAAGATGGGTGTTTTTTGGTAGCTCTATCTCCTTTTTTCCTCTCTCTCCCTCTCTTATCTCTCTCTATCCCCCC